>SEYY01004337.1:22500-30951 GCA_009176605.1 Armadillidium nasatum
ATATATATATATATATATATATATATATATATATATATATATATATATATATATATATATATATATATATATATATATATATATATATATATATATATATATATAGTTAGGAACACTTTTTTCAGCACTCCACCGCACCACCAGTCATTCCTCTGTACCTTACTGCACCGTACCGTATTGTATCTTACAGCACAAATAGGAGAAAGAATATTTTTCCTATTTTCTGTACTTACTGTCTCTATTCTGAAGGGCACAAGAACAAGTACTTTCGAATTATGGATCCTGAGGAGAGAATATTTAGAAGAAGATTTAATGAGCCTGCTTATCTCTTCAGCGATTTAATCCTCACTTTATGAAAGAAGACCAATGATCTTGAGAGTCAATGTAGTCAGTACAGGAAAAGTTAGTATAGAAGATACGCAAAGCCTCCAGTCACTCCTTTTAATGCTAGATGGAGCTCCGAAAGCCAATGTTGATGTTCGGAAAGAAGAGAAATAGATTACACATAATCAAAGAAATGTGAGTTGAGAATGGTTTCAAAGAATGCAATCGAGATCCATAGAGCGATAGTTGAAAGGATCAGAGCGGCTACTTTTATTTAGAAAAGGTTGGGCAAATGTACGCTTCCAACAGAGGGAAAGCATTAGCATTGAGGAGTAGAGAGAGAACAGTTGAAAGAGAAACGTCACTACTTAGAAGTATACTTCCTCAAATATCAAGAATTAATGCCATCATGGAATCTTGCCTTCTTAACGCTCATAGATTTCAGAAGACCATGCACCTGATCAAATGTAATTACAGGCAAAGGAATGAGACAACTGAGAGGATAAGGAGGAGGTTTAGGAAAATTACAGTACAAGTAGTACAGAGTTGAACTGGAGAAAAACAAGTGGTAAAGAGATTAACATTTTCAGTTGGAGAATTAGCAACAGAAACATCAAAGTGAATATGAGAATTAATGGCAAATTTACAGTAATTGTTAAATATGTTTTTAGCAAAAGGCCAGAGAGACTTATCAGTGGGAGAACTTAAGAGATTAGAGCACTTTCGTTTGGCGAAAGTCATCTTTCCTCTTCGAATAATATCCCTGCAGCGGTCCCAAGCTGAAAGAAGATGAACAAGAATGATAGGAGAACAAGAATTTTTCCACTCCCGAAACGTGTTGTTTTAAGCATGAATGGAACAAAAACAATATGATATAGATACGAATCTGTACATCCCAACAACGATTACAGCCCCTTATTATCAGGAGAAACCGAAGCACCTTCAGAGTCAAAACAGTCAGTACAGGAATAGTTAAAATATAGAACAGAAGCAAATCTTCGCAAACAAAAATCATAGAACAATAAAATCTAAATATTTTAAAAGAGTTATAGAATGAATCTATTGATACATTGTGTCTCAGACAAGAGCCAAAAATTAAGGTGAGAGCTGTAGATGTGATATTAAACAGATTCGAAATTTAGTTCATAAGGTTTGGACATTTTGAACTATATATATATATATATATATATATATATATATATATATATATATATATATATATATATATATATATATATATATATATATATATATATATATATATATATATATATATATATATATATATATATATATATATATATATATATATATATATATATATATATATATATATATATATATATATATATATATATATATATATATATATATATATATATATATATATATATATATCAATGGCCAACTGCAAACTTACTCCAGAATTTTTAGTCAATAAAATTCTAAATTCAAGTTTTTTTCTGATATTATATATATATATATATATATATATATATATATATATATATATATATATATATATATATATATATATATATATATATATATATATATATATATATATATATATATATTATATATATATATAATATATATATATATAAAATTTTAAAAAAAAAATTTTAAAAAAAAAAAAAAAATAAATTTTCTTAAAAAAAAAAAAAAACATTTGTAAAAAGCTTTATTTTTATAGGTAACTATTAAATTTTCAAGAAAATAATCAAAATGTTTATATTTTCATATTCCAAGTAATCTAGTAACTTTCTATAGATATGATTACATTCCTTACACTTTATTAAGAGCTAAATTATATATTTTAGGATTATTTAATATATGCTGATTTATTTATATGAATTATAGGAAAAATATATAATCCTTATATATATATATATATATATATATATATATATATATATATATATATATATATATATATATATATATATATATATATAATATATATATATATATATATATATATATATATATATATATATATATATATATATATATATATATATATATATATATATATATATATATATATAGAGGACAAAGTTCCTCCTATTAGTCATTACCCACATACTCAGATGCACAGAGTATTTAGTTTACCTCGTTCTTCCATTCTTTGCACTCTGCTGCCCTCTAGTTAGTTCATTTCATGTTTCATCTTTTCTGATGTATCTTTAGCGTAACTCCGACTTTTCACTTCTGTGCCATACACTCCCACTTCCTTTCCTCTTATTCACATGTCCCCTCACAGATTTTTTTTTTTTTATTATTTTTTTTTTTTTTTTTTTTTTTTTAAAGTTCACCTCTCACGGGCATTGCCCTATTCGGGTAAAGGAACTTTTCTAGGTAGTGTATACCTAGGATCCACCAGTGGGATCGAACAGGCTTTCTCAAACACGTGAGTCAATCACTCTACCGTTTGAGCCATGGTAGACTTACAAACACGAAAAAAAAGCAGACCGAAAATATCTAAGCATGAACCTGCTTCAGATATACTTGAAGTTCGACAACCAATGCTTGTCTTCCACCAGTCAACCCATCATCACTTGGGAATATTCGTCTAGCTTCGATGATATGATGGTGTCTCCAAGATTTCACCGGTCTTCTTCTTTTGGTGCAAGATCATCGTTTTTCTTTAATTTCTTTAATTCGCTGTCTTTTTTCCTTATTTCCACTTTGTTGAACAACACCTCTATTTTTCTATACCACACTTCTTATTCTTGACTAAAACTCAATCATCAGTTTTCAGCCTAAGTCGGTTTTTGTGCAGATGTGTTCACAGATGTTCTAATGTCTTATATTTCGAGTCTTCCGAATTTTCCACCTTGTGACCTGCTAATTCACTAATAAATTCATTTGTTTTATTTATTTATCTCTAAAAATGTTCTTGTCAATTAAATGTTCTAAACTGCCATTTATTGCCATTCTTAATTTGTTTTGCTTAAAAATATTATGTGATGTTTCACAATTTTAAAATTAAATGAGTATATTGATTACCTATTGTAATTAAATCAATATATTTTTTAGTGGAATCTAAGGTTAAGCTCTCCAGTATGAAAATGTTCCTTTACCTTGCATGTATTTTAGCATATATAAAGCAAAATAACGAGGCACTTATTGAAAATTCGATATTAATCGATATATTCGAAAAATCAATATATTACTATCGACTATTCCTATTTCCATGATGATCATTTCTACAGGTATGCAGTTCTTGTGCTTATAATTTCATTGTTTTTATCCTTATCAAGGATTCAATATATAGTTTGACGTCAAAATGGAAAACTACTAGTTTTCAGTAACCTGACAGTTGTTCATAGTGAAAATTTTGTTCACTTATATAGTAATACTCACACCCAAAATATAGGAAGAAATAAATATTTTGAGACAAGTAAAAATTTGATAAATCTTATCAATATGCGAATTTATTTGGAGGAAAAAAAAAAAAAATAAAAAAAAATTAGTAGACATTTTCGATTTTAAAATAAATTACGCAAATACATTCTCTCAAAAATTATTATTATTATTATATATATATATATATATATATATATATATATATATATATATATATATATATATATATATATATATATATATATATATATATATATATATATATATATATATATATATATATATATATATATATATATATATATATATTATATATATATATATATATATATATATATATATATATATATATATATATATATATATATATATATATATATATATATATATATATATATATATATATATATATATATATATATATATATATATATATAATAATATATATATATATATATATATATATATATATATATATATATATATATATATATATATATATATATATATATATATATATATATATATATATATATAATAATACTTATTTGGAAAATTTCGTGATAATATGGTGAAATATTTAAAACTATTAAAACGACTAATTAAAGTTTGCGATAAAAAAAAAATCCAAAATTTGTTTATATAAAAACGAGTTACAAAATGTAAGTGATTCAATTTGCGTGACTTAAACAACGAAATTGTATTTACTTTTAATTATCTTTTTCGCTCTTTTGTGTTTGTCCTATTTGTCTCTCTGCTAGCTGTCTGTTTGTCTGTATATTTATTTATGTATGTATGTATGTATGTATGTATGTATGTATGTATGTATGTATGTATGTATGTATGTATGTATGTATGCATTATTAAAAATAATAATAATAATAATAATAATAATAATAATAATAATAATAATAATAATAATAATATATGATAATGATTAATAATAATAATAATATATAATAATAATAATAATAATAATAATAATAATAATAATAATAATAATAATAATAATAATAATAATAATAATAATAATATAAGTCTTATTCTGACACAGAATATTTAATGGTTTGGCTTCCAAAATTACAGTTCGTCCTTATTGTTAATAATAATAATAATAATAATAATAATATATAATAATAATAATAATAATAATAATAATAATAATAATAATAATAATAATAATAATTATGATTAATTTTTTTTGTTTGCATGTATGTATGTATGTTTTCACACAGAATTTTTTTTTTTAGAAGTTTATTTAAATATTATATAAATTAAATAATTAATTATATAATTAATAAAAAAATAAAGTGAACTCTATAAATAGTAATTATAAAAAGATGTAGATAGGAAGTAATAGCAGTAGGTATTGACATAAAATATATAATAATAGATAGATAGATAGATAGATTTATTATATCTCAGGCAATTACATCTTTTTATACATAAACATATAAAAGTACAAAAACATACATTGTGATAAGGTCATTGTAAATATATACAAAAATCATTAATTTTACAGCAAAGTTCAATTACCATGAGACAGCCATTAAAGGAAATAAAGATTCCATCAGGCAATGAGATATATTCCTCCAGCAACCACTAATACTGCCCCAAGAAATAGATCTTAAGATCATTTTTAAATTTCAACACGTTAGGAGCCTCACGTATTGTTAATGGCAGGGAGTTCCAAAAGTAAATCAATTTACATAAATTACTCTCAACATCCATGATAAGGTCACTGATATTAACAGCAATAATAATAATAATGATGACAATATTAATAATTTACAGTTATTGATGATGATAATAATTAAAAGGCAATAATAATATTGATAATAACAATAATAATAATAATAATAATAATAATAATAATAATAATAATAATAATAATAATAATAATAATAATAATAGTATACAAAAATCAAGCTAGAAAAATTAACTTTAAAGTAAATCAAGTAGTAATTAGGTTATCAATTTATAAGCAGTTATATAACAAAATTAAATATATGCAAAACTTTCAATCTCTCTATATAATTACAACAATAAACATTCACTGAATTAAGCAAAATACTAGAAGAAATTATTCTTCTTAAAATAATAAATAGGTGCTCATAAGAGAAATAAACGAGAAATATATTTATATCAACAGACAGATCAACCAGAACAAGAAAAATATTCCCACCAATTTACTAGTTAACACTAAACCTCAGATCTTCAATTTTGTTCACTAAAACTTTGTCCTCATTTTGAGCGTATTTAATATAAATTTTACCATTCAGAGTAAACACGGAGTGAACTTTTCCTTCCTTCTTATACTGCCTCAGCTGACGAAATAGTGTCTCCCTACGATGTACCAAAAATTCATTTATAAATACGTCCTTCGGTCTGTTTAATCGGAGCTTTGTGAAAATTTTACCCTTCAAATATGTTTTATTGAGAGCAATCAATGCCATATTGTTTCTTTTCCCAAATTTGTTTATATTTACCTCACGCAATTCTTCACAACTTATAGATAACTCTTTCTCCATAGTTTCTTTAACTTTAGTAATTACATCGACAGCCGGGTCAAGTTTAGGAAAGGTAACTAAAAGTTTATTGTTTCTTGCTTCTTGTTCGAAATCTTCGATTATGTTCTCTAGATCACACACACGTTTATCCAGTGCAACTGACTTAGCTTTTAACTCAGTTTTTCCCATGTATTCTCTCATGCAACTATCCATATTAGTTATTTTTTGATCCAGTTTTTTAAAATCATCTCTTAGTGAAAGTACTACATTTAAAATCATTGACAAGTCATCATTCTGAAACTTAACCTTTTTTGGACGACCCGGTTTCTTCTTTCCAGATGACTGAGATGGCGCAGGTTGCGAATTCAACAATGTTTAACAAGTGCATTAATTTTCTCTTTACTGTTTTCACAATCAGAAGAAATGTCACTATTCTGATTAAAGTATCTTGTCCCGCCATTATAAAACCACTTACACAACAATATATTTAAATTATTATACTAAGTACAAGTGGGAAACAACTTCACAGTAAGCGACGAGACGGGAACTAAATTCTACACATCCTACTCAGATGGCTGCCCAGAGGAATAATAATATAATAATATAATAAATAATAATATAATAATATATAATAATAATAATAATAATAATAATACAAATAAATGATAAAATAATATTTTAATTAACAATAATTTTTTTAATAATAATAATAATAATAATAATAATAATAATAATAATAATTAATAATAAAAGCACTAAGAAGCTTTCTAAATTGCTAAATTCCTTTTAGAATACAATCCCACTGTCCCCAAATTTCAATATAATTTTCAAACCTAAATTGGAAATTTTCTAAGGGTTTTTTATCCAAAATTTCATATCCTACAGGGAGAAGTTTGATTAAAGTAAATAAAAATTATATATAATAAAATAATAATAATAATAAATAATAAATATATAATAATATAATAATATATATATAATAATAAATATATAAATAACATTAAATTTGTTCGAAGTTTTTACTATTTCGAGCAAACTTAAAATATTTTTAATTTAAAAAAAAAAAAACCATAATTTAATGTATTGAGATAGAGAATAATGCATCTAAACTAATATTTATAATTATATTAATTAATTATTATACACACTATACTGCCAGTTTTCCATACATTCATAATGTTTCACAAGAATATCTAATTAATTTTTTTCATTTTCATTCGAAAATGGTCTTTATACAACGTATACACAAGGCCTATTTTTGCATTCATTTCTCCCAATCCTTTTACAAGATCCATAAAACACCTCAGTTCATAAATCAAGCAAAAAATTAAAGAGAATCCTTGAAAGCTTGTCTTCGCTCAGTCATTTCAAGGCCTTCTTTGTTTGTTCTTTCTATTTAAATAATTATTCGTTGCAGCAAAATTCCAGATTGAAGTTTTTTTTTCTCTACTCATTTTCCACTACATTAACTTCGTTGATGAGTCAATATGTGAAGTAAAACCATGGCTTCGCTATCATTATAACTACCATACAATGGTAATAATAATAATAATGATAGTAATAATAACAATGATAATAATAATAATAATAATAATGATAATGATAAAAATAATGATAATAATAATAATAATAATAATAATAATAATATATAATATAATATATATATAATATATTATATTAAAAGTCTTATTCTGACACAGAATATTTGCTGGTTTGTCTTCCAAAATTACAGTTCGTCCTTATTGTTAATAAAAATGATAATATTAATACTACTACTACTACTAATACTAATAATAATGATAGTAATAATGATGAAGATAATAAAAATAATAATAATAACATATAATAATATATATTAATATAGATAGTATAATAATAATAATAATAATAATAATAATAATAATAATAATAATAATAATAATAAATTATACCTATTCTCTTCAAGGTGGAAAGATACTCTAAACTACGGTTTTCACCCTAATCCGAAAACTAATTATAATTAAGAACAACCCTTGTACTTAAATTTGTACTCAGTTCTTAACTTGCTGCTACTCCAATTTTTGAAATATTTTACGAACTGAAGTTTGCAAAAATAATAAAAATTTATAAATAAAAAAAAAAAAAAAATTTTTTTTTTTAAATAAAAATAAATAATAAATAAAATTTAACAGCACAATGAATAAATGTTTGAAATTTTAAAAAATGGCGCTACTATTACTCAAGTACAGCCATTTTAACTACTTAT
>SEYY01004338.1:0-12500 GCA_009176605.1 Armadillidium nasatum
AAAAAAAACATCATTCCATAATCATTTTATGGTAATAAATAAGAATAGAATTATAATTTTTTTTTCCTATTTGATTAACCTACCTTTGTAGAGGAAATGATCATATAATTTTTTTCAGTTTATCAGTGAACAGCAAGAATATTACGATCATTTCCTCTATATAGGTACATAGAAATAAAAATTCATACTTCTATTCGTATTACCATATATATATATATAGTCTTGTAAACGATTTAGCATATTGTAAAAAAAGACAGTGAAAGGATAGTACATCTCTGAATAGGACAAACAAATATGTGTCAGATAAAATAGTAAAATAGTACACCATATTAAAAACAAAATAAAAATTTGAATCATTTAAAATTTTTTTTTTTTTTTTACAAAAACTTTTGCCATTTGCTGATTAACCAAAAATATATATAATACAATCATTTTGTATACGTAGTTAGGCTGAGTAGAAAAAAATGGGAGTTCCATCCTTATATATTACTTTTTTTTAAAAAAAACAAAAAAGAAACTTAAATAGTAAAAAAAAGGCATCAATCTGTTAATTATTAAAGAAATAAGTAAAAATTTAGTTTACCACATCTCTATATTTTTAGTATATTAAAAATGTAAAGACAAAATATGCTGCAGTACATTATGTATGCCTATATTTAAGTGCAGGAAAAAAAAATAAAGTACATTGAAATACAAAAATGAAAACATTTTTCAAATATAAAAAATGTGTTTTTTTTTCCGAATGATAGGGCAACTATTCGTTTCTTTTTTTTTTTTTATGCTCAAATACCAGGTTGTTATATTTGTCATTAGACTATTATTTTTTGTTATGCACTTTAATTTAAGGTTTTCTGTGCATGATAATATAATGAAGTAATTAATACCATATATATATATATATATTATATATATATATATATATATATATATATATATATATATATATATATATATATAATATATATATACAAGGGCAGGCTAAAAAATAATTCCTGTTAATGCATTGCTAAGAAATGGAAACAGGCATATGTTCAGACCTGTATTTGAAATATTGAACTTGTAAAATAGATTTGACATGCAAAATGTATAGTTATTTGGATTCATTATTGTGAAGTAATAGATAAATGGAAGCTAATAATGATTCTTTGTTGAAATAATATGCATTGATTAAATTTATGCATGTCAGCTGTATACAGAATGCGGCTGAAATTTAACATCATTTGCTCAAGGTGTATGGAATGGACACCATGAATATTGACCAACCGGGGCTCCGATCCTGGCTAAAAAAAATCAGGGAAAACCAAAGTTTGCCTGCTAGAGTTAAAAATGCCATATTTTATTTATTAATGGTGGATTAAATCAAACAAAATATAAGAAAATTAAGATTTTTCTATTTTTTTTTTTCAATATTTTCTTTTTCTTTTCTGTTACTTTTGACTGTTCCTCTTCTGCTAGTGAATATTCATCTTTGTGTTTTTTGATTTTAGTTGCACCCATAAAGATTTGGTTGAAAATTTTTTATTTGGGGCACCAGGAGGTACTCTCTAATTTCTTGGCTGCAGATTTTACATTTAGCTATTTTGAACCTATCCTGATACATTTTAAAGTACTCATACTGCTGAAGCTGATCTTTTAGCCATAGTGACTGAAAGTATAAACAAAATAATTTTGAAATAATGTAGGTAAAAAAAATGATACAAATTTGATACACAGCAATAAAATAACAATGAAATGTATAAATACAGGTTATATTGATAATTTTATATATTACATCTTGAATTTTTTCAAACTTTAACTTAGGGTCTTACCTAAGTAAACCTGTTGAATAACTATTGTGAGTCAGGAAAAAAAAAAAAATTTTTTTTTTTTGTAGTTTTTTTTCAAACTTTTATTATACAAAATCTTTAATTTTCTGAAAATTGCTTATAATCATAAATTTAAGTGAATGTTGACTATTCAATTCTTTCCTCATAATTTAATCTAATTTCCTTAATCTAAAATTTCAGGGCTTTTGACCTCTTTACAAATTTTATGTAACCTTAGCCCCGGCAAAATTTCAAAACTGGTCAGTCCCTAGTATAAACAAAATAATTTTGAAATAATGTAGCTAATTGATACAAATTTGATACACAGCAATAAAATAGCAATATGTATAATTACAGGTTATATTTATAATTATATATCTTACATTTTTTCAAACCTTAACTTAGAATCTTACCTAATCACCTTCCCCCAGGTAGGACTAAGTCCTGTCAGTGGGATCTTTTGAGGAAGATCCCTGGGTTTCAAGGGCCCACAGCGGATACCGCTGACTGGGCCAGGCCTATCGCGGATGCCGGAGATTATTCCCATCAGTGGCAAGAGCACTCCACTGATGTACTCGTTTAACGACTGAGTCATTCGGAGCTATGCGCAAGGAGAAATCGCTCACATTTCCCGCTCCTACCTATCTTACCTAATAAACCTGTTAAATAACTATTGTGAATAAAAAAAAAAAAAAATTAAAAAAAATTAAATATTTTTTGTAGTTTTATAAAGCTTTTATCATACAAAATCTATAATTTTCTGAATTTTTTTTTTCTGAAAACTGCATACAATCATTAATTTAAGTGAATGTTGAATATTCTACTCCTTCCTTATGATGAAATAAATCTCAGGTAAATTTATATCTAATTTTCTTAACCTAAAATTTCAGTTCTTTTGACTTCTTTACAAATTTTAAGCAACCCTGGCCAGATCCCCAGCCCCGGTCGATCCCCACCCCTGTCTATACATTCAGTAATATATTCCAAAAATTCTATAGGTTAGTCTGGCATGATCTACCTTTTCTAAAACCATGCTGGGAGTTATGCAGTATCTTTTTATCATCCAAATGTTTTTCTATATGACTTTTCAGAACTTTTTCTAAATTTTTATCACCAGAGATGTTTAAGCTAACTGTCTTATAGTTCCCCAGATCTTCCTTACTACCTTTCTTATAAATGGGCACCACATATGCCATATTCCAGTCCTCAGGTACCTCTCCAAGGGCAAAGATCATTTAAAAATCAAATACAATGCCTTTGCAATACTGCTACTGGGGTTACAGTGACTTACAAAAAATAATACTTTATATATGAAAAGCAACTTTTCATATCCTTTCTTAATTTTTGCTTATATTAAAATGTAAACAAAGATTAAATGGCACAAAATTTTGATGTATTAATTTTTATTCATTAGAATGAATGAATATTAAAATAATGAACTAAAACTATTTTGTTTTCATAAAATAATTATTATGAATATTTTGTTATAAATACAATAAATACAGTATCTCAATTTACACTTTTGAATTTAACACTTGCACAGCATAAAAGGTAATTGCAAGGTCATGAGGTTATTAACTTTGTTTTGGCTTTTTGGGGTGTTGCAAGGCTTTAAAGGTTTAAATTTTAATGAAGATTAAAAATGATGACCTTGAAATATTTAAAATTTAAATTGTTCTTAAAATCTCTAATGGAGAAAATGAAAAATGAAGCACATTCCAAAGTATAAAATCGTACTGTTTTTTTACTGAAAAATGTTACTTAAGAGGCAGATTACTTATTTAATACTTTTTTAAACTAACATTAGAGATGTTTGTAAATCATATTTTTAAACCTTTTCTTTTTTTTACTTTTTACTATTAAGCAAATATTTTTTATTTAAATTTTTATTTACCAAATTATTTGTTTATATGGTAGCTATGAAATGTAGACTACAACTAAATTTGCGTACCATATAGGAACATTTAAAAAAAAAAAATTAATATCTTGGATGTTACAAGTTACTTTTTAAAATTTAATATAATTTAAAAATAACTATGTCTCTTATCATCGGAACTTGATTAATCCATATTTAGTAATTAAATAGTTTAACTACATTGTGTCAAATAAAACTTAGGCCTACAGGTAGAAGCCGCAAGGGCCTATCAAAGCTATCCCAAGTCGAAAAATGCAAAAGTTGCCACCAGATATAAATGGCTTGTTCCATACCTCACTTTCCCTATGCAAACAATCTTGCTCATAACATGATTTCACATGCAACATGCAGTTTATTAACATAGTGTAAATATACATTTTTGTGATATTTCAACACGTTTGCATTTTACCCATTAAAATTATTCTACCTGTCCACATTTGGTCCCTTTGATAAAGTTTTACGTTAAAAATATTAAGGACTTCCTAAACTTGTTTTATTACGTACTGTGGCTTCCTTAAAAGTTTCTTTGTGTATAAGGTAAAATCTGGTAAAAGTTTGACTCTCGGTAGTATTTAAAAAAAAAAAAGAAAAAAAAAAATCATAATTTAAAATTAAAATAAAAAAATTAAGAAATTGTAATTAAAGTTTTCAAAGAAGCATTAAACCTATGATACAATATTTGATCTATCTTGTTTATAATACTGTAGAGCCAATATATATATATATATATATATATATATATATATATATATATATATATATATATATATATATATATATATATATATATATATATATATATATATATATATATATATATATATATATATATATATATATAGGTTCACATGAGAAGTATATAACAATTTCTTTTATCCAATTTTAAAATATCTTAATCTTTCTTTGATAAATTATAAAAAATCCTTCACTTTCTCTGAGGGGTTTGGATGTTTTAATTATTTATCTAAATTTTATTTTTAATTTAAATTATATTTAATGATTTAATTTAACCGAAGAAGTGGAAAATTTAATTAAACAGAAGAAGCGGGAGATTTTTCTGGAAGAGGTTACATCACTGAAGGCTTCCTTATATTAAGTTCTTCATAGAATGTTTTTTACCTTTTTACACCAATAAATTATACAAGATGAACAGGTACGTTTTTCTTATTATTATTATTATTATTATTTATTATTATTATTATTATTAACACTAATATAATAATAATTTATTTATTAAACTCAAAAAGAGTTGGCAAAATATGAACTTTATATGGTGCAAAATATTTTAAAGATTAAGTCTACAAGTATTGGGTTTTCATAACTTTTTAGCATTTTTTTATATTACCTCTGACAGTAGATTTTACGGAACAGATTTTTTTTAACAGGTTTTTAAATTAAGGTTAAACTAGAATGTATTTTGAGAGAAAGGAAATTAAATTCTGTGAATGTTATGGTTCCTGTACGTACATTTTCAAGGTTGACCCATAAATCCAAATTCTTACTTTCTGTATTATCAAATTTTATTGAAGTTTGTTAACTTTAGTTCTGATTTAGATTCAAAGTAATTCCTGAGCTATTTTCTTGTTATATTTTTTACAATGTTTCCTTAATAGATTGAGCATTAATAAAAAGAAACGATCACTAATAATTTAGATTGAAAATTGTTTTACAATAGTTATATTTGAAAGAAAAGTCTTAAAAGGGGAATTTATTATTGAGTTTAGTCTACACATTCTTTGCTTACAGTCTCAGCCTGTACAAAAATGTACTTTCTATTATATATATATATATATATATATATATATATATATATATATATATATATATATATATATATATATATATATATATATATATATATATATATATATATATATATATATATATATATATATATAATATATATAATGTAATAATTGGTATTTCTTTATAAAGTCATGAAGCAGAAGACCAGATGATGTACTACATGCATAGAACTAATTATCAGGATGAATTTTGTGCAGTAAGTTAAAGTTTCTTTTTGTTTTGTTTTTGTTTAAGAATTGAATTTTAATCAAAATTTGCTTTGGGCAATCTGCATTTAAGTATAAATTAATTTTGCTTAAGAACTATTTGGAAGCTATTGTTCTATTGTTTATGGCCACCTGTTAGTTTTAAAAAATTATGAAATGCTATATACATAAGGAATATGTATATTTTAATATTAATTGGAATGCTGTTCATTATTGTTTACAAAAATATATTTTTAGTTTAAAAATTCATAATAGGGTGGGAAGGGAAAATATGTATAAATTTTGGAAATGAAAATAAATTTGCAAAAAGATAGGTTTTAAAGTATTTAAAAAAAAAAAAAAAAACTTTTAAAATCAAGTCAATTAAAATGTGATAAAAATATTATTAAATAATATTAATTTTTAAAAGTTTTTTGATTCATGAAGTTTATACACCACTAACACATAGCTATGAAAATTGTAATACGGTTTAATATCTGGATAGTATTGAAATGTACAAATGAAATAAATAATAGTTGTATATTTTTTATTTATTGGTACTCACCACCCCCATTTTTGTCTATTGCAACTTATATTGGAAATATAACTACCTGCTGGGTTAATATATTAATAACATTAAATGCTAATGAGTGTGACTCATGAGGCAAAGGTCCAGGGTTAGATTTAAAGGGCAGTGCCCATGACGTGTGACCTTTAAAAAAAAAAAAAAAATGTTTCAATGAAATTTATCTCCAAATTTGAATTAGAGGCAGTATAGAATACTGGTGCAATTAATGATGCAACAAGGAGGGTTTGCTATATATATATATATATATATATATATATATATATATATATATATATATATATATATATATATATATATATATATATATATATATATATATATATATATATATATATATATATAAAACTGATATAGAATAAAGGAGAAATTTGTAAAGGAATGCCAAAAATGAAGAACGAAAATAAGAAAAAAATATTAGACTAGTTGCTATTATTATGCCTTTAATTATTATGCACTACATGTGTTGAAGATTTAATATTGTATATTTGGTAACCAAATTAGGATTATTTGAAATTTTTGAATTGCAAAGGAATTGTAGATAGGGTGAGCAAGTAAAAAAAAAATTTTTTCAACATTACATAAAAATTATAAAGTAAAGAATATCGGTGTTATAAATTTAGTGATTGAAGCCATGCAAAATTATTCACGATATTTTGGGTTTGTTTCTATGATGTGTAAGTGGTAATAAATTTCAGGATTTTATGCATAGATTTAGTGATTATATATATATATATATATATATATATATATATATATATATATATATATATATATATATATATATATATATATATATATATATATATATATATATATATATATATGGTTTTGCAAATTTTCAGGGATCATACAATCAAGGGTCTAACTATTTTGACAGTAACCTTTATATGGTGGGACATGACCTGAGTGTTAATCATCAACGACACAATTCTAATGTCAATCTTTTGAGACACATTAATAGCTCCAATTTGTTACGACACAATCCTAGTCCAAATCTTCCTGGGCATGATCTCAGTATCAGTCATCAAAGACACAATCATAGTCCGAATCTTCCTAGACTCAACGCTGCTGCCAATCTTCTTAGGCACAACCCAAGTCCCGGACTTGTTCGTCATAACAATGCAAGCCCAAATCTTTCAGGACACGAACACAGTATCAATATTCCTCGGCATAACCCGAGCCCCAACCTTCTTCCGCAGGATTATACCTCTAATGTCAACGCATCAAATGTGACTGAGCCGAGCCCTAATATTTCACAGCGTAATACAAGTCCAAGGTATTCCACAATCAAGTCAAAATGAAGCGAAAAATTTTAGTAATAATAGAGAACCAACTACTGAATCTGAGCATGATGACAGTGATTGCTGTGCAGTTTATTCACCTGTTCAGAATGATGATCAAACTGACTGTAAAGACACCGTACAAATTCAGAGCACACCTGATATTTCAAGTATTAAAGTGTTTAAGTGTCCCAATTGCCATTACCAAACAAACCAGAAAGGAAACTTAAAGTCTCACATGCTTAACCATTCAGAAACAAAACTATATCGTTGTACCGAATGCAACTTTGGGACAAATCAAAAAAGTCACTTTAAAACCCACACTCTAAATCACTCTGATGTGAAATTATTTCATTGCAATGAATGTGACTATGCTACGAATTTAAAAGGCAGTTTAAATATCCACAGGCTAACACATACAAATGAAAAAACTTTTCATTGCACGAAATGCGAATATAAAACTGGTTTAAAAGGAAATTTGAAAATTCATATGCTGACACATTCAGATGAGAGGCTATATGAGTGTTCCGAATGTAGTTATAAAGCGAAACAAAAAGGACATCTTAAAACTCATATGCTTACTCATTCGGACAGCAAACTTTTCAAATGTTCGCAATGTTGCTTCGAAACAAATCAAAAGAACCATTATAAAGTTCATTTACTTGGTCATTCAGACGTCAAACTTTTCAAGTGTACAGGAATGTGACTATGCCACTAATCTTAAAGGAAGTTTAAACATTCACCTTATGACACATTCAAAGTCAAATCCTGACATATATGAATGCTCAGAATGTGACTATAAGACCTGCATGAAAGCAAACTTAAAAACTCACTTAGCAACGCATTCAGATGTTAAATTTTTTGAATGTAGTGAATGTGATTATATCACAAATATTAAAGATAATTTGGGTATCCATATGCTGATTCATACCGAGACCAAATTATATTCATGCCCAGACTGCGAGTATCAGAAGTTGCTTGAAAGGAAATTTGAAGATCCACATTCTAACTCATTCTGAGACGAAGCTTTTCAAATGCACTGAATGTCCATTTGGAACTAACCAGAAAGGCCACTTTAAAATTCACATGTTAAATCATTCTAATGTAAAACTTTTCAAATGTCCTGACTGCGAATATTCTACTAATTTAAAAGGAAGTTTAAATGTCCATATGTTGACCCATTCTGACTCGAAAATATTCAAATGTCTAGAATGCCAGTACAAAACAGCCTTAAAAGGGAACTTGAAGAACCACATGTTGACACACTCTGAAACAAAACTTTTCCAGTGTGAAGAATGTGATTATCAAACAAACCAGAAGAAGAGTTTCAGTCGACATTTGTCAACGCATGTGAAAAACGTTGAAGCACATTATGACTCGGAGTCAATGATCTCTACTAAATGTGAAGATGATATGCCTGTGCCATTTTTGGCTCCTGAAGTTCAACTATCCTCCCAATAAAAATTTTTTTAAAAGTATTTTAATAATGAATGTGCCGGCGTTCAAGCTTAAGATTTACAAGGGAAATGGGTCTGCAGAATCTGTAGATTGAATCTCTTATTAGGTGTTTCCTATGTACATATATATTGTCATTGAAGTATTATAGTGCAAGAAGAAAGTATTTGTAAATGAATTATTCTGTTATAATAAGGGGGACCCATAATGTCCAACGCTTCGTACTTTTACTAATCCCATTTTAATTATGGAAGCTCTTGGGTACCTTGAATTGGACTGGCATCATGTTATGAAACTCTTTCTCTTCTCTCTCTATCTGTCTCTCTTTCATATAACACATACACATACTTTTTCACATTCCTTTTATTGGATGAATTTCTTATCAAATAACATGTTTTCTATTGGCCAGTTTAAGTTAACCGCAGTGTGGAATAATGTTTTTTTTAAATGTCGCTTTTTTTAATTAGAATTCAAAACAATAATTTAGCTATGAAGCCGAATTTAGTGTTAGTCTTTTCTCTTGCTACGGAAAAGAAATTTTAATTTACAGAAAATATTTTAATTTACTTTTTAAAAATAAATGTTATCAAAATTTTATTTTATTTTTAAAAATAATTTAAAGTCTAATGATATATATATATATATATATATATATATATATATATATATATATATATATATATATATATATATATATATATATATATATATATATATATATATATATTGTGTGTGTGTGTGAAATTATATTTATAAGTTTCTTTTTCATATTTTGTGGCTAATCATCCATTTTTTTCTGTATTTTGATTATTAAAAAAAAGAAAAACATGTATGTAATAAATAATTATATAATTATTATATAATATACTGTATCATATCAAATATTATCTGAAAACAAATTGAATTATAGATACATTTATTATTATTATTATTATTATTATTATTATTATTATTGTAGACCAGGGGAATTTTGTAAAATCACTGATATGAAAATTTATTGTTAAGATGAATGATTGAGTGTTTTGTGTGAGGAAGACGAGGCTGAAATGGGAAAAAATGTGTGGGATTTATTCGGTGTTGTAAAACTTGGTAAGAGAATCAAAATGTGGAATTAATAGATAGCAACAAGAAGAATTCCTTATCATCAACATTGTATACATTCATACGTAGTAAAGATAGCAATGTATCAAGATATTAATCTACCAATATTTAAAGCTTATCTCTTTTGTATTTTATAAATTGTAGCAAATGACTGGAAATTTCAAGTAAAATATTTAATTTCTTGTTCCATGGAAATGAACTTCGTGCGAACTCTTACCATTTGTAAATTACAATTTAATTTGATTAAGTTACCATGAAGGAAAGAACAGGAGTTTGAAAAGGATTCCCAATAAACTTTTAAAATTAAAGTTTGAAATGGTCAAATTCTTCATGAAAAGAAAAAACTCCTTTGCTTATACGACAAGTTTATGGTAACAATACCCAAATGGAACCCATAAATTGTGTAAGTAGTGCTGTGGAGGTAATAGTCAACATTAATGATGATATCTTCAATTAAGGACCATCTTGATCACCGCAAGGAAAATATATTACAGTAACAATGTTTGTGCAATAATTAAAAGAAACATATTTTTTCTTGTGGAGATAATTTGGAGTAGAGGAGAATTTTCTTGAAATCATAAGGAAGGAAGATTGATTATTGGAAAACAAATGGAGGGTTGAGTTAGGAAAGTATAAGAAAATTGGTTAAGGAGATTAAATGGAAAGGTTGAAATCAAATCAACAGGTTGAAAATTAGTACAAATTTTTAAAAAAAATTGGGGGGGAGGAGGTGAAAAGTCATATATATATATATATATATATATATATATATATATATATATATATATATATATATATATATATATATATATATATATATATATATATATATATATATATATATATATATATATATATATATATATATATATATATATATATATATATATATATATATATATATATATATATATATATTGAATTAAAATCTTAAAATGAATATTAAAAATCTTTGTGAAGATCTCTTTACCATTTGAATCTAAATATATAAAAAGAGCTAAGATACAAAGTTTAAGAATTGCCGTACGTTAGCTAAGTTTTTGTATGAAATCCATCAATCTTTTTTTCAAATTGTCAGAAATTGCATAAAAATTAATTTCATTTTTATATTTGAGGAGCTTCAAGCTTATATATTTATGAGTTTCATCAACAATAGCCGCTAATGTACGGCTAATCTTATGAAAATAGATTTTAAATGTTCAGCAAAAATAAATTGATGGTTTTGTAATGGGGTTACACTCCATTTTCAGTATCTTGTAAAAAATTGGGGTTGTTTCAAATATATATATATATATATATATATATATATATATATATATATATATATATATATATATATATATATATATATATATATATATATATATATATATATATATATATATATATATATATATATATATATATATATGTTAGAGGAATTGTGAGAACAAAACTTGGCCTATAATTTTTCCTTTGTTTTTATTTATTATATTTTATTGTTTTAACTTAGCTTGTAATAATCTTGTACCTTATTAATATAAGTGAATGAACAGGATTCTCTTCTTCATAAATTGAATTCACCTCAAGGGCCATCAGCACTAAAGAGCCTCAAAATTTTTAAATACAAAATTTAAGATAGTTTTTTTTTTTTTTTTCTATGATTGCCAAAATTTATCTTTAGTTTTGAAGGTCTGAACTTATCTCTTTCTTCATGTCTATTCTCTTCCTTCCTCCTACCTATCTCCCTTGTCCCTTTTCTCCTACGTAAGGTTATATATATATATATATATATATATATATATATATATATATATATATATATATATATATATATATATATATATATATATATATATATATATATATATATATATATCCTCTAGTGGGCAAAGGCCAGTGGTCTACCAAATTCAACCAGAGATGAAGGGACGTCAGAATGAGAGACATGTCCTGACACACGGCGTTTGAAGGTATGAAAGTTGGGAAAATAGATAAAGGGAGTGTGTTCCAGACTTTACTGGTAGTGTACATGCAAGATTGAGAATAGCGATTAAATCCGGGGTCAGTTGCTCCAAAGCCACCCTCCTAGCGTCATTTAACTGCTTCTGGGAAGGGAGTCTTTCGATAGGAAAGGAGTCATGAAGGGTGGAGTCATCGGCATAGGAGAGGAAAGGTGATGAAGCAATAAAGAAAAGGAAGTTAAGATTCTTTAGAAACTTTTATCTAAGCCTGGAATATAGTTTGGTTCTCTTTCTAATTCGAAAAGCTTTGATAAATGAACTATTTGAATTTTTCAGCTGAATTTATATAATCATTTTTTACCTATTAATTTTATTTCTTTTTTTTTTTTATTCTGAGCTGGGATTTTAGGGAGTTAATTAA
>SEYY01004338.1:17500-60335 GCA_009176605.1 Armadillidium nasatum
TTATTATTCTAATTATTATTTGCTTTTCTAGCGTACTTAGTTCAACTTATTATAACCTGAATGACCAATGCTGCCTTGTTATACAGGCCTAGCTGATAGAATGTTGCCATGGGATACAGGCTTATGCTGTATTATATATTAGGTATAAGGTATATATATATATTCTGATTTCGATATATATATAAATATCGATATATATATATATATATATATATATATATATATATATATATTTTTTTTTTTATTTCACCATTTAATTCCATTTTCTTTTCTAAATATAGAAAATGGAGATGTCTTAAACATGGTTCAAATATTGCTATAAAAAGAATTAAAAAGTTTAGAAGACAGTCAATTTCGTTTTTGCAGCATAAATATTATTTTTGTTTATTTTTTTTGGGAGTTTTTTTTTATTTTACATATTTATATTACTCTTCCATGGAAGAAAAGTATGTGTAGAATGCATTTCAGCATATTTTAACTTTATATTTTATATTAGTGAAAAATAGAGAGGTATCTTACCAGATCGAATTAATACCAAAAAATTAACTTAAGTAAACCCTAGCTGAGCATTTTTTTCTTTTTTTTACTGTACTGAAAAGTCACTATATAGTACATGATAGGAAATTAATATTTTTTAAACTATAGCATCTATGAACACAAATTGAATGCAAATCAAACAAGGTCATTTTGAAGCCTGGTATAAAAAAATAATAAAACAAAATGAATGACATATAGTGTGCCCTGCCTCCAGTACCCCATTACCTGTGAGTGGTGGTGAAATATAAAAATTTATCAATATGGGTCAGGATTTTTTATTTATTTATTTATTAATTTATTTTGCTCTACCAGGCTTCATTAGAACCTCGCTAATTGATTTGCATTCAAATCAATTAGGGAATAAAGAATATTAGTTTAGTGTAAAGAATTTTTGGTAATTTTTTAGAGAAGCCCCTCCAATTTTTTTTCCTATTCAGCTTAACTACGTAGAGGAAATGATCTTAATATGAATTTTTTCAGTTTATCAATAAATAGGAAATAATTTTGTAAGAAAACAAAAATACTTAAATTTAAATTAAAAAAAAAAAATTAAAAAATTAATATATATAATATATATATATATATATATATTATATATTATATATATATATATATATATATATATATATTAATTTAGCCATATTAGGATTTACCAACCATGTAAAAAAGATATTGATGCTGTATTGAAAAAAAGACATTTAAATTTATTTTTTAAGAAAATTTTTTATTTTTTATTTCAAAATCCTGTTATGTTTATTGGTAAACTGAAAAATTCATATTAAAATTATTTCATGTATGTAGTTAAGCTGAGTTCAAAAAAAAAAAAAAAATTTTTTTGTGGAAGGGTTTTTTTAAAAATTACTGAATATTTATTTCTTACAATGAACTAAATAATTACTTGTCAAAATATTAGGAAGTAAAAGCATTACTTAGGATTATTAAGTGTTTTTTTTTTTTGTTTTTTTTGAAACTGCAAAGATGAAATACAGTGAAATTGAATAAATTGGTTCAAAGTGAAGGGTGGAAAATAATGTACATTAAACATATCAAAAACACCAAAAAAAATTTAGTACAAAAAGACTTACATATATGACAGTCTAACAACATTTGCTGACTTTAAAGTCTAATTATCCTTTGACTGTCTTTTTTTTTTTTCTTGTTATATTATTGTCATTGTGAATAATATTTAATATATATATATATATATATATATATATATATATATATATATATATATATATATATATATATATATATATATATAATATATATATATATATATATATATATATATATTGGAGTTAAAAAAAATTTTTTAATTTTTTTTTTTTTTTTTTTTAAATTAGAACTATTTTCATCTGGAAATATGTATAATTTTTTTTTTAATATAAAAAGTGGAATATATTAATATCATTATATATTATCAGTAATGTATTTATACATTTTTAGAACTATCATATACCTGGTTAGGACTACTCACTGGTCCATTAACATAGCGTTACCCTTCAAGTCTATATTAGGTTGTTGGACTCGTCAAAGCTATTTCGGCATATAAACTATTAATATGTCAATAAAGAAATTAATATATTCTATTTCCTATACAAAAAAAATCAAATTTATAGTTGAAAATATCATAATTTTGTAGAAATGTTGAAAATAAAAATTTAAAATAAAATACATTAAAATAAAAAAAATAGTTTTTTAAAATATATATATATTATTTAATAAAAAATTTTTTTTTTTTTTTATTTTTTTTTAAAATTATAAAATTTTGTATAATACAAGCTTATGCTGATCAGTAACCTGGTTAAAAAAAAAAAAAAAAAAAAGGACAATATGTCTTCAGAGTCGGACACTATATTGTAAGATCAGCTTATGTGAAAGTCTAAGAATTTTTTGTGTGTTTAATGTACAATATTTTCCAGGTTTCACTTTACTTAATTTACTTGATTTAATAATATTTTGTTTTTGCAGCTTTAATATATTTAAAAAAAAGTAATGCTCAGTTGAACCGAAACATTACCAAAGTAAATTAAGCCTAATGAAGCATGGATGAGCAATTTCATTCAATATAAATACAAAAGCTAAAAAAAAAAATTCTCAGCAAATATGTAAATCAGTGATGGGCGAATCTGAATCCAGGTCCATTGAATAATTTTCAAATCCGAATTTGGATTCAAATTCTGATTTGAAAATTGAAAAATTAGCTGAATTCAGATTCAATTCATATTCAAAGGTTGGTAAATTTGGATTCACAAAATTTGAGAATTAGGTTTCAAGGGTTCCGGATTCAGATTTAGATTCACCCGTCACTGATGTAAATTATTATTAATTTCAATTTCCTTCATTTTTATAATTTCAATAACATAAAAAAATAAAAGATACTTCTCTCTTTACAATTATCATTTACTTTTTTGTGAGAGTTGTAGGGTTATGGGTATATCACTTGATTTATTTAAGAAAACGAACAATACCCTTTTTGTGTTGCTGACTTACCAAGTTTTTTGAAAATTGTGGTCCATTGTTTGGATTATTTAAAAAGCTTAAGAGGAAAGAATACAAAACCAAAAAAAAAAAAAATCCTCAGAAAATATGTAAATCAGTGATGGGCAAATCCGAATCCAAATTTGAAAATACTTTTCATTGATACGAAAAATATTTAATTACTGGCTTGAAAATCGGTTGAAATTATAGATTTTTCTCTTTTATTTAGTTTTAATAAAATTGTAAGACTGAAGAGGAAAGCTGTATTTTTTTATTTTATTTTTTTTTTTTTTTTTTTTTGAAAGCTTTGCTTACTGATTTAAATTTTTTTATTTCCTATGGTATATATATATATATATATATATATATATATATATATATATATATATATATATATATTATATATATATATATATATATATATATATATATATATATATATATATATATATAGTGATGTATCAAGTCCAGGATTTGGATAAAGTTTCTCATCCAACTGTTTTTGGACTTGGACTCTATAAAATTTTGCTTACTTCATTAATAAGTAAAAGTTCCTGAATTTTTATACATCTATTTTCCATGCTTTGCTTTTAATTTTTTTTTATTGCTCTGAATACTTATATGTATAGAACATAACACTGCTTTTACTTAACAGTGATCAAAAATAAAAATTTGGTGATGTAATTAATTAACGTAAATGTTTCAGGATATTCTTTGATAAAATATACATTTGACCATGAATATCAACCAGTCATATGTAAATACTTATTCAGAATATGAGCATTCTTTAGGCGTAAATATTAAACCCGAAAGTGAGGAAGTGAAAGAGGAAGATTATGAGCCAAAACAACTTTACATTGCAGATGATCAACCTGTTTGGAATGATAACCGACTTCCCGTTAAAGAGGTATAGTTTGCTTATCTTTATTGTATATATATATATATATATATATATATATATATATATATATATATATATATATATATATATATATATATATATATATATATATATATATATATATATATATATATATATATATATATACACGGTATATAAAAGGATGTTTTATGGTATATTTTTGTATAGGCACAGTAGTAAAATGGTGTGGGTTTAAGGACAGTGAGAAACTCGTCAATGCTCAGGGTCTTTGAGAATAAATTAAAATGAAAAGTATTTTTGTAAATTCCATCTCTCTATGGAACAAATGGCAATTAGGGCAAATTTTAAATGCTCTATAGATTCTAGATCTTAGACCCGATAGAATGAAGTTGATTGGTATATTGCTATAAAATTGTGTATACAATAAAAAATATCTAAAATTAATAAGATTAATTGATACATGTACATATATCCACTCTAATTAACTATTAAATTTATATATATATATATATATATATATATATATATATATATATATATATATATATATATATATATATATATATATATATATATATATATATATATATATATATATATATATATATATATAATATATTATTATATAATGAGTAGACTGGGTATATGAACATGTAGCAATTAATGTTAATTATTTTAATTTATTTTTATGGTAGGGCTATATACAATGTCTACAAATATAATTTTAAGGTAGGGTGGATTCTAAAAATATTGACATGATATAAGACGATACTTAGTCTTGTACTTTTATGCAAATGATTATAATGACATGTATTATTATCTTGATGTTTTGAAGGAAAAAAATATATATTGTGTATTTACCCGTAATAGAATCCGGAGTGAGACCGGTAGTGACACATACTGCATTGGATTGTTAAATGGTTAGAAAACTTTGCCGATACTTACATCCTTTTCTTATTCAAGTTTTGATTTTTATTGCAGAAGGACAAAGACTAGTATGTGCTTCCTTTTGCATTAAGTAATTGATGGCTATTGTAAATAGTGAGATTGGTTTTGGGAGAATAAAGTCATTTAATTGTTGCAAGCCAAAAAAAAAAAAAAGTTAACAATGAGAAAACTAGATTAAATTGAAATATTTATTGTAAATTAAGTTCCCTAACCCTTTATTCATTTCCAGTTTTCTTCGACTTATTGGTGCGATTTTTCATTGATTATTTATTTTACTTTTGTACTTGTAATAATTCATTTTTAATAGTAGTTTTTAACTTAATAAAGCGTGATGAGTTAAAACTAAATGGCTAAATTTTATATACTCATTAGTGACATTAATCTTTTAAACTATGGCTATTAGTTTATATACGGCTTGAGAGTTTATAATTTTAAATGTATGTATATATTATTTTTCTTCAGGACCCATACTCGCAGGATAATGAACAAAAGCAGTCGATGCAGCATTCCCTCCTGACTCAAAGAGGATCGTACAATGTAAATCATCCTCACCAGTCTAATGCTAAAGAAGATTCGGATGATAAATCTGATGTTGCGGAGCAGAAATTATTTCATTGTACTGAATGCCATTACAAAACAAATTATAAAGGGAATTTGAATAAGCATTTTTTGACTCATTCGGATAAAAAGATGTACAAATGTACCGAATGTGACTTCGGAACGAATCAAAAAAGCCATTTTAAAATCCATACTCTGAACCACTCGAAGTGTTAAACTTTTCAAGTGCACAGAATGTGACTATGGCACGAATTTGAAAGGAAGTCTGAATGTGCATAAGTTGACCCATTCGAGTACGAAGTCCTATAAGTGCTCGGAATGTGATTATAAAACAAACCTTAAAGGAAACTTGAATAGTCACATGCTGACACCACTCCGATAAAAAATTGTTCCAGTGCACGGAATGTGATTTTAAAACTAATCAAAAAGGTCATTTCAAGATACATACGTTAAATCATTCAGGAGTGAAATTATTCGAATGTCCAGGTTGCGAATATAAAACTAACGTAAAAGGAAGTTTCAAGAGACACATGTTAGATCATTCGGATACAAAGCTCTTCAAGTGTCCGGAATGTGATTATAAGACGAACTACAAAGGAAGTTTAAATACCCACATGGTGAGTCATTCCAATAGCAAACTTTTTAAATGCCCAGAATGTGACTTTGAAACGAATTATAAAAGGATAATGAAGAAGCACCAACTGAACCATACCGAAACAATTACATTGATTAAGTGTCCACACTGCGAATACAAAACTGAGGATGAAGCAAAGCTCAATAGACATTTATTAAGACATTCGAGCATAGTGAACAATTCTTCCTTGTCGACAAGTATGATCTCTGAGACTGGTGCCAGCTCGTATTCCAATGAAGAAAATTCTTGTAATTAGTAATGGTTATTTTTTTTTTTTTTTTTTAAAGCAAAAGGAATTTAACCTCTTTATATTGTACAAATAATTTTTTTTTTTTTTTTAAAATAATTTCATGTATCATGAAAAACTGTCATTTTTTTTTTTTTCTTTTTTAAAAATTTTTGTTATAAGCTTTTGCTTGGGGATAAAAATATAATAGTAGCTCTGACATCATTGGCGAAAGATGGGCAAAATAGCTTTGATTGAGACGAAATTAGTCTTAATTTTAAATACTGTGGAAAGAAATTTAAAATTCTTAATTGATGTATGTTTATATAAGGGTCATTGTGTTTATGTGTACGTATGTCCCAATCTCTCATCATTTTTTTCATACTCCTCTTGTTTTAAGTTGAAATTTGAAAACGTACCCTAATTAAGAAGCTTTATTCGCCCTCTTTTTATTTGAGAATGTGTTTTAAATTCAGTTATTGTTAAGAATAAATTAAACTTATGGTGAGATCATGCAGAAAACTGGGTTCCAGTTTTTAAAATACATTCTTCTTCTACGCTTCTTTGCCCTATAAAAAGCTTAATAGTTAAAATAAAAAATTTGGGATTAGTTATTTTAATAGTTTCTTTTTTTTAGGCAGCTTCTGGATGACAGGATATTTGGAGAAATATCTTCAAACAAAAGTCTTTTTATGTATTCATTTGTTTATTGTAGAGTCCAGTGTTTCTGTACTTAATATACCATTGGCCTTAAAAAAAAAACTGCTTTCTCTTTATTTTAGTGCGCACCACAGGCAGCAAAGTTTTCATTAAATCTTCATACATTTTCCCCTCATATTTTTTTTTTTTTTTAGTAAAAACATTTCTCATTATGTGTACGGATTTTCATTTTGTAACTTATTCATAACTATACTTTTAAAATAGATTAGTAATTAGTTTTAAGGTTCAAACATGAAAACTCTAAATTTGGTATCAAAATAAAATATGAGAATCAACTATTTGTTTTAGTACAGTTATTGCCAATTTAATAATTGAAAGAGTGTGTGTGTGTGTGTGTGTATTTTATTTATTTTTTCCTTTAGAGTTTTATACTCTTAGCTTTATTATTAATTAGTTAAATATCCTTATCAAAAATTAAACTTAAAGGGAGAAAACTATGACCCTTTACTTTATTCCCTTTATTTAATCAACACCTTTTTATTAAACCTGTTAAACCTGAAACAATAGATATATACATATACTATAGGTAAATAAAATAATAAACTCCTTCTCCTTCCAGACCAAATCTCCCCAAATAGACGCTTTCTTCTTCCTCTTCTTCTTAACCTAAAAAATATACAATTATTATAATGGAAATCTTACAAGAGTTTTTATGCTTCTATGATGGCGTTTTTACCAGTGGGAGAAGCCAGTTTAATAAGAATGGAAAATATATTTGAGAATGTTGCTATGTTTTTAAAAATTTTAATCATTTGTGTAGTTACCCTTAAAGATATGCTTGTGACTTGGTAATTAATTAAATATTTGGTCTTGCGCAGCAGTACTGCTAATTTAATATAAAATGAGGAGTACAGAACAAGTTTGGGTATGATTAATTGTATTTTTTTATTTATATATAGTACCCTAAGGTATTTTGTGATTTCATTTGCTTTCCAACTTTCGGTAAATTTCACTGCTTGCTGGTAGGATGAGTTGTAGAAGGATGTAGAATACCGTTAGGCCATTGCTCGGTAGGTATATGGTTTCGGCAAAGTGTATTTGTAATGGTGAGTTTAACAGTAATTCATTATAGAAAATCAGTTAAAGCAAATTATTCGACATTGTCACAATTTTGAACTCTGTTGTGGATTCCTTCTGCCTTAGGATCGTAGTAGTTTTCCCCAACATCACTTACTAAAATGATTATCACACATTATTGTAATAAAATCTCGATTTGTAATATAGGATCAGTACTATTAAGAACTGATCATAGGAATTGTAAACTCCCTTGAAGGATTCGGTAGGGTTCTTATGATTGGCTCAGGTCTCATTAAAATATATTTAATAAGACAAATTTATCTTTTACAATTTAATAAGCTTGAATCAAGCATTTTTTTTTTTTTTTTTTTTTTTAAATTCTTGATCAGATTTAAAAGGGAAACTTAATTCTGTGATTATTTATGAATAGAACTAAAATTTTGTTGATCATTAATGCATAGTACATTTGACCGAGTGATTCAAGATCTGGAGTAATTTTGAAGTGCAATAATAATGAAGCAAGTAGCTATTCGTATTGTATTTCATTTTTTATAATATTTTTTTCCTTTTATATTTAATGATTTAACAATATACCTATCAGTATTTGTTTTAGTACGGCTATTGCCAATTTAATAATGTTTAAGAAGAATGCCTGTGTGTGTATTTCCTCTTACTTTTTCCACCACGGAAAGATAGCCTACTTCTTTCGACTTAATAATAAGATAGATCTGAGTTTGTCTGACAGCTTATCCAATTCATTTGTCCTACCAATGATCTAGTATAAAGTTAATTCTTTTCCTTCCAGTTCCCTAATTCGAGATAGATCAGAGAATTTTCTAACCATAGCACACTTCTTGGGTCTCTTCTATCTTTATAGCCTATTATGTTGAATTTGACAACTTCCTAGAGATCCCTATCTTTAATCTGTTTTTAATACCTGAATTAATGTTTTCAAAAAACTCCTTGTTGCCTCCAAAACAGAAATCATCCACATGAGTGACATTATTCCTATCAATTTTCCTTCTTTTTTCCAAAAAAATAATGCTGGTTCCAACTTAGCTCTTCACACCCCCCAACTCAGATATAATCTTTACCAACTTTATTACAAACCATACCCTTGCTGCATCCTTTAAACCATACACTGTTTTCTTTAACTCCCATAATCCTTTCTCCTTAAGCCTCTCTTGGAAGGAATAACCTGAAATTTATTTTTATTCTGTCTCCCTGTAAATAAGCCGTTTTAAATGTCAATTGAATTACATTTCCATCCTTTCAGTTTTCATCAGAGTCAAGCACATCCTCAAGTACCTCCCCTGAACACGTTGGAGAAATTCAGTTACCAAGCTCCTCTCCTTCCTCCTCAAAACCTCAAGCAACCAATCTTGCTTTACAATTTGCTCATCCCATCCTTAATTTCTTGTAAGTACCCAATCTTAAGGATATTCTTTTAGGCCTTTAATCGATTAATCTTTAAGGAAGAATTCAATTTTATTCCCAGTTAAACTCTATTTGACAAAATTTTGCAAAGCTCAAAAGAGTTGACATTTCACTTTGCCAGAAAGAACGTGAATTGGTAACCATTATTGCATTTTTTACGGAGAAAAGAGTTCTTAGTGTCACGAAGAAAAGATTTTGCACGATTCCGGGATGAAATATAAGTTGCGTGAGTTTCTGGAGTTTAAAGATGACGGCAATCCCTGAAGGCAGCATCCCTGCGGCGGATAGCACGAGAACAAGCCGAGTTAAACTAAGGTTTGTTAGGTTTAGTAGAAGGGAAAGAATATGGAATGTACGCCTCCATGCCAGAGAGATTCTCCTCTGTTATGTGCTCTGCACACTTGGAGGGACACCTCCCATGGAAATAGTATTCATTCCATGGAAAATCTGAAAGCTACATCATCAAGTCAGACCAGTTAGTGGCACCGAAATGCCAGAAACGTCTCCTCGCCGAAGGTGGGGGCCGTTCTTGCAGAAGATTTGAAGAGACAGGACAAGATAAGAGATAAGAAAGTGAGCGGATGAACCGAGAAGAGGAAAGAGTTTAACAGTGTAAGGAGAAGGATAAGAAGTTAGGAAAAGATCAAGTATGTTGGGTTCATCACCAAGGCGGTCAGGAATACGGGTAAGGAGATGCACCATCTGCTCAAGGTTATTCTGGATAGAAAATTGGTAGGCGAGTTCACCATGAAAACCATTGGCATAGTGAACATTGAAATCGCCTAAAATGATGATTTCGGAGAAAGGAGAGGAAGAAAGAATGTTTTATTTTGGAGTTAAGATAGTCGAAGAATTTTGCATAGTCTGTAGAGTTAGAAGATAAGTAGACAGAACAAATGAATTTAGTTGTAGAGCTGCAAGAAAGTTTAAGCCATAAAGTAGAGAATTCAGAAGACTCCAAATTAGAGACACGAGAACACAACAACATCGTTGCGCACATATGTGCAACATCCGCCTTTGACTGAAAATTTAGGATAGAGAGAGTAGGAGGAAACAAAGTAGGGTTTGCACTCAGACATCTGAGTTTCAGTTAAGAAGAAGAAGAGGCGATGTTGACAAAGAGATTAGACAAAAGACCGCGAATGTTGCTGAAATTAATGAAAAACGAAGACCGTGCACCAGGGTGCGTCGTCAACAAGGTATATATATATATATATATATATATATATATATATATATATATATATATATATATATATATATATATATATATATATATATATATATATATATATATATATATATATATATATATATATATATATATATATATATATATATATATATATATATATATATATATATATATATATATATATATATATATATATATATATATATATATATATATATATATATATATATATATATATATATATATATCAGAGGTGGTTCGTGACGTGGTTGCAGGTTTGTGCAACTGCAACTTATTATTTATTACATTTTATTTCTTAAAGTTTTCAATAGGATTAAATACTTAATAAATTGCATCTTATATAATAACACATCAAAGAAGCGTTATTTAATGTTTAATGTAAAATAAAAACGTCATACAATTATGATTAGTTATTCTAAACTAAGGAAATACTGTGTGGTTGCAAAAATTTTGCAAACGCATCCTTTAGTATAACGGACGAGAGAATTATGTGTGCACACTTTTCGCTCGAGCGTTTCTATTAGTACGATGTAGTTGCAAATGAAATACAATCGACCGTACAAACTTTCGTTTACAGTGCAAAAAAAATATTGAAAGAAATTTTACGAAAATTATACATATTTCAGTTTTTGATATTCACAGTTTGAAATATATTTAACTTATTATTATACTTAATAATAATTATAATATATTACTGCATTTTTATTATTTGTCATTATTATTATATAAATAAGTTTTCATTGAACAAAGATTCTTCAATGTTTTCGAGCAAAATTATAAGGTTAGTTTTTAATTTTTGTACATTAGGTAGGCATAAATTTCAATCTCAGTATGTATGCTACGTATAATATTGTTTTCCACACGTACTATTATAAGTCCATCAATCCCGTTTTCTTTATGACAAATATAAGCAAAATCCACAGAAGCAAACAGTTTCTTGGGCAGAAAGATAACAGAGAGAGTCTTGCTTTAGATATATATAAAAATAGTTGGCAAATAAAACAAAATTTAATTTTTTTAGCATACAATTTCTACCACAGTAAAATTCTGGAATTGAAGTCACATTAAGGCTGACATACCTTGAACAAGGCATTTGAAGATATGCAATTCAAAGGAAGCTGGAAATATAGATAAGAAGAGAGTTCCAGTTTTGCCAGTAGAGTAGATGTGAGACTGAGCAAAGCCTAAGTCTTGGTCAGAAAGTTGACAGAGAAATTAGAAAGGCGTATCAGAGGAGCTGTATGAGTAGAATTCACAGCAGAAAGATAACAGAGAGAGTCAGAGCAAAGCAGCTGATAAAAACGAAAATCCCTAGATTCCACCTTTTATTTCACAGAGAGCTGTATGAGTAGAATCACCGCAGATGTATGAGGCGTGCTTCATACAGAGAACAACATCCCTATAAAAAAGTCAAACAACTTTGATGGCGTGAAGAAATTTCGAAGTAGCAGCAGAACGCCCAACTTTTTAAAAGCTTGCTTAGAAAGAAAAGTAATGTGATCTTTTAAAAAAGTATCAACAGAAAACGAAACACCAATAAGAATATTTAGGACAGACGAAAGTTTGAATTGATTATTTTCGAAGATAAAATTGTGTGGAAGATTATGTCAAGAAGAAAGATATAGGAACTGAGTTTTTGAGCCATTAAAAACAATAACCATGTTTTCTCTGCTCCAAATAGAAGTAAGAAGATGATCTAAAGCTAGCTGCTCCAGGGATACCCTACCTTTTGAATATATATATATATATATATATATATATATATATATATATATATATATATATATATATATATATATATATATATATATATATATATATATATATATATATATATATATATATATATATATTATTAAAATATTATCCTTAAACAGCTAGAAAGTATCATTTATGAATCACAATTCCGTTTCCGATATGTTAGTTTTAAAAACGGTTGGCCTGTGATAGTATCTCTTTCAACTCATTTCTCTTTTTATGACGTCACAATATTTGCTATTTTTAAACAAAGTTATAAATTAAGTTTGTAATACGTATCTCATTGATTAATTTTAAGTATTGTAATACGTATATATAAAAATTAAAACTAAATCTATCATTTTTAATTGCAAATAGCTTTCAGAACTTAATTTTCACAGTTACTTCTTTGGTTCTGACTTCTGTTACCTTGTTTTACAATAATAATAAGTTAACGAAACTGGATGCAATTTTTGCCAATATAGTAATTTTTTTTTTCAAACAAATTGTTCTCTAAACACACCATGTTTAAAGTGACTTTGGTAATACTTTTAAACATTAAAAAGTTTTGCATTGCCAATATCCACGTTAATGTGGCATAAGTAACATACTAGCTTCTAAAGACCCAAATCTTTTTCTTTTTCTTCTACAGATTCAAGCCATTCCCAATATATTTCGTAATTGAAATTCTTATTTGAATAGCCTGCATTAAGATCTTTACACTTTTTATTATTGAAATTCATTTGCCACTTTTCAACCCAACCAATATATCTATTTAAATCATGTTAAACTGTTATTCATCCTTCAATATTTTTAACAGGACAGGCCAGCTTAGTATCATCATTAAACTTCGAAACTAGACATTTTATTCCCTTATCCAAATCATTAATATGGATTAAGAATAGAAGAGGCCCCAGCACAGAATCTTGCAGAAACCAACTCTTTTCCAGCTCCCATGATGATTTATTGCGATTTAAAACTGCACACTGTCTCCTGTTCTTCAACCATTCTTGTGTCCAGTTTTGCACAACCCCTCCCAAACCACATTGACATAATTTGTAAATCAGCCTAATAGATATTATTGTTAAAGTATTTGAATATGAGTTTTCATTATTAAAAAATTGCACTTTTTAGTTTACATATTAAACTAAATCTACTAAATATTTAGTATATTTAGTTCAATATGATATTTTTATGTGATATATGCTGCATATTTCATTTCAGGCTACCTTATATATATATATATATATATATATATTATATATATATATATAATATATATATATATATATATATATATATATATATATATATATATATATATATATATATATATACATATATATGATCGTGTCAATTAGGTTATTTCCTCTTTGGTACTATATCCCAATATCAACCCAATTATAGGCTATATATCATGTGTTTATGTATCTTGTGCATATTATGTTATTAATTTTATTACATTTATCATTTTAAATTGCTTAGATTTTAAACTAAACTAATAAATTGTCTTTTAGATTAAAATATTTCGCCGTTTAGTTATGAACTTTTGTGATGCAGAGTTGTAAAAAAGTATTTTTGGGAAGTTTAAAATTTTCCTTCAGAGGAAAGACTTCGTGTAATTTATAGAAATGAAGATATAGAGAAAGTAGATATTATTGGAAGTGTTGTATCCCTGCTTCAAAAAGAAAAATGCCTTATATTTAAGTGTAAGTTGAATTATTAAATTTTCTATTTACAAGATAAAAAAGCTTTGTAGTTTCTTATTTTACCCGTCTTTTATGCAGTTTCCAATACTTGGGAGTTTCATAGGCTAATTATATTTATTAACTATTAAATATAATTTTAAACTTTATAACTCATTTCAAAGGTTACACGAATTTCAGCTTGGGTCTGTATTATTGATAAGGACCTTCACTGACAAATGTTATAAAGATAAAATTTGAAGATGCAACTGTTTTAATTCATATTTCGGGACTTGTATTAGCATTTTTATTGTTTATATTAATTCAAGCATATTTTGTAAGTTTTATGGGGCTTCATTTTAACTAGGACCAATATATTTATTGGTAAAGGTGGAGATTGTTTCTGAGTTTCGATTGTTAAAAAATATCGAAAATCGAAAATATCGGAGAAGCCTATCGTAAACAAGAGAGTTGCCAGAGGTACTATTACTAGACATACACACAATTATTATTACTTACTTTTCTAGCAGAATCTAATTCGACTTATCATAACCTGAACTACCGAAATTGCCATAAAAAGAGGCCTAACCTACACAAGAATTTGCCGTAAAAGAGACCTAACGTACACAAGAACGCTTGCACGACATAGTAGCCTAGGGCTAATTATAGGTATAAAAATATCGATTAAAATAAAATATCAATATAAAAAATATCGAAACTCAGAAACAATCTCCACCTAAGCCATATTTATTATTACTAGTTACGGTAATATGTTTTATGTAAATTTAGGAAAAATCTGTTAGCTTATACTCATGTTATGATTTTTTATTCAATTTTATTTTCGAGTTTAGTACGTGTATTTAATAATAATAATAATAATGATCCTTTATTTAAAAAGTTTGTATCTCATGGGCATTGCCCTATTCAAGTAGAAGAACTCTTGATATTTCCTACCTAGAATCAGCAGGATGTATCGAACCAGCGTGTCAAGCGTGAGAGTCAATCATTTTACCGTTATATACTCAGTAGCATTGTAGAATAATAATAATTTTTGTATTATTATTATATACTATTATTATTATTATTATTATTATTATTATAATTATATTATTACTTGTTTTTACTTTTAGTAGATGATATGACAGGCATAGTAGAATGCGTCCAATTCAAGAATGAAGAACTTGATTTTGATGATGAAACTTCAAATTTTTGTGGTCAAAATAAATCTGGAAATAAAAACTTTTTAGAGACTCTGGAACCTGAAAAGGAGTTGAAACTTGGTGACATTGTTAATGTTAGAGGAAAGGCCAAAGTTTATAAATGTAAACTCCAGATTACTTGTAATAATGTCCGTATCCTTTTTAAAAGTTTTATTTACCAAAGCTTTAATTAAAAACATGTTACATAAGAGAGAGAGAGAGAATAAAATTTTCTATTGAAATAGTTGAATGAAGTATTGAAAAGTTTTTATTGTATTAAAATTATTGTTTTATTAGTTTTTTTTTTTTTTTTTTAATGCAAATATTTTAATTGTAAATGTGGAACATTAATATGATGTATTAATATTTGTATGTCCATTGGTATTTCTGACCAACGCTAAGAACCTTAGTCCCAACTTGTAAGAACTATATATATATATATATATATATATATATATATATATATATATATATATATATATATATATATATATATATATATATTATATATATATATATATATATATATATATATATATATATATATATATATAAAGTGTTAGTTTATTCCTAAAAAATGAAATATATCTCCTTAACTTCCTAAAAAAAATTTTTTTTTTTTTAAACAGGGATTATTTCTGACCCGAATGAAATTATTTTCCGTGTAAAAGAAATAAAATCCATTGAAAACTATTTTTCCAAAGATAATAACTAAGATATTTTTTGGGGGGGTGTTTGTGTGTGTGTTTGTGCAAATTAAACTGAATTTTCTCATGGATGAAGATAATTATTTGTCTGAAATCAGGCACAAATCTGCTTGTGAATCTAATTCCATAAGATTGGAGAAAAGAAGCATTACTTTTAACGCAAGAAGAGAGAACTTTGATAAAGTTGTTAAAAAGCTTCAGGTAGTGTTTCATTATTATTATTATTTTTATTATTACATATATATATATATATACTGTAAATATAATTTTTTTTATTTTTGAATTTTGTCTTTTTTTAAAGTTTAAAATAGATTGAGAAAATTAGTGACCTTGACTGACCTTATTTATGAAGGGTCACATTCACAGTTTTAATTTTTTTATTTGAGGAAAAATGAATGAATGAGATTTGAAAAAAAGTTGAAAAATGAAAATTTTTATCCTGCCTATTTTTGGATTTAAATTTTGTGATGCAAACTCTAATAAAAACAAATAGTTTCATAGTATTTTTAACATCTATGGATATTGTATCTTATATTCCCCCCCCCCCTCCTTAATTGAGAGTACCTTCCCGTTTCAGACGCCAGACGTCGAAGAATTTAAAAAGATATGTCAGCTATTCACCCGTGAAAAGCAGAAGAAAGATTTGGAGCGAATTCATTTAGGGCTGTCTTGTGGCTTACCCTTTATCAAAATATTTTTAGACACTAATGGAGCTCTGTATTCAGTTACGGGATGTCTCTCTGGTTGGTAAATTATTCATTTTAATATTACGGTGATGCGGCTTTTAACTTTTAAAAAAAGAAAAATAATTTAAGTTATGGATTAGATCTTGGTGTTATGAGCTGTTATTAACAGATAAGGAATGATTGTTTAATAATTCATTTCTAATGTTTTATTTAAGTATTTGTTACTTAGGACAGTATTTAGAATCAATGTATTTTTACTGGTCAGCAGAACTTGGTATCAAAATTGTTAGTTTTGTACAGTAGACAATAAAATAATAAAGATTAATTTTAAAATAAAGTATATAAAACTTAGAGAGTTATAAGTGAAGATTTGAAAACGTTAATTATTTAATTATTAAATTATTTATTATAATTAACGTAGAACTTGAAAAAATAGAAAACATTATTTATAAATAAAATTTTGGTTTAACATTTGTTTATTGTTTTAATAATAAGAAACTAGTTTCTTATTAGTAGTAGAAGTACTTAAGACAGACATTGTAGTTATTGAGTGATATAATTTTTAATGATACTTTGAAATATTAGAATATGGGTTATGAATTTTTGCTAGGCATCATTAAAACCCCAAATAAAATAAGCTAACCATCTGGAAAATATCTGGCAAAAACCTTAAAAATACACTATTACAATTTATACTGTTTTTACAGGGGTTAATACAAGCCGACAGATGCAAGCACTGTATTGTATAATTAACCTTGGGTTGGGTGATGAAAATCAATGTTACAAAGTTTGTAAGAAAGTTGGGTCTTACCTGGTTGCGTGTATGGCTAGTCAAAATCCTCAGATTCAGGTATATTCTTACTATTACTGTTAATTTATTTATTATTAGTAGTAGTAGTAGTATTTCAATTTCTTTGATTTGCTTTTTTGTAATATTCAACTTGAAAATGGAGTAAAATGTGAGAGATTTTGGATTTTTTTTGTTAATATACCTTTTTTTCTTTTATAATTTATAATATATATTAGTTAATTAATTTAAAGTAGTTTATAGCCAGATTCGCAAAGATAAAGAATGTAATTGTGTGTATATATATATATATATATATATATATATATATATATATATATATATATACTATATAATATATATATATATATTATATTATATATATATATATATATATATATATATATATATCAAATAAATAAATTACTAGGAATAAAGTTTATTTGTGTATGTTTTTAGTTATATAAAAGTAAATTATTAATTTTTATTTTTTTTTAAAGGGTTACTGTTGTTGGGCATTTGGTAATTTTTGTTTAGGAAATGCTGACGTTTGCAAACTTATGATGTCACAAGGATTTGAAGCGTCAACTGTGAAGGTCTTGTGTTCCGACAGTCCTTTTGCTCTGGAGTGGGCAGCGTATTCTCTAAATTTTTATATCAAAACCGTCCCGGAGCGAATAACGTAAGTGTTTAATGTTAATTTATTATTGTAAATTTACAGCAGTGTGTGTGTGTGTGTGACGTTGGGAAGGGAAGATAGCTTGTAGAAGGAATGAGGTTGGATACTTCAAGTTAGGTTTTAATTATATGATAATGTGTAAGTAAAATATAGCCGTTAATAGAAATGGAAATAGAAGTTTTGAGATTTTTTTTATAAGGTCATATCAATGTCATAGAAATTTTGGGCAAATTTTATTTTATTTTTTTTTTTCTTTAAGAAGTTGAATAATGAGATTTTCAGAAAGACTATTTTGTGGCCATTGAACTTTGTATTTGAGGTATTGGTCGCTTAGAAGAAAAGGAACTTTTTTAGACTATTCTCTGTCCTTTTGAACTATATCCTGTTAAGCCACCAATTGAGGTGTTGGTCACTTCTTAAAAAAGAAATATGGAAACTAGTTTGCTTTCTTAAATGTACATATAGAAAAAGAAGTGTATTTGAATGTAGATTTTCATGTTTTTTTTTGTGTTTTTATTTTTATGCTGGAAGGAATAGTTATATTAAAACATAAAACATTTTAATGGTTTAAAAATTCTTATGAATTATTATTATTATTTTTTTTTTTTGATTTTGCAGACACATTTTCAGTCCAAATGTTATTAAAGAATTATCGATTAAATTTAATTCGCATAAAGAAAATGTTCCAAACATTTGTTGGTGTTTGTTTGTGTTGTCGACGAATAAAGATTTGTGTAATTGGTTGGTCAATTATGGCGTTGTTGGTTCAGCTCTCCAAATATTATACGAAATGGCAGAAAAAAATGTAAGCTTTTATTTTCATTATATATTTTTAATTTCCCCTAAGTGATGAGTTCTGAAAAGGTTTATATATATATATATATATATATATATATATATATATATATATATATATATATATATATATATATATTATATATATATATATATATATATATATATATTATATATCAGAACATGGATATAATGGTTTTTACAGCTCTTATCAGATTGATAACAAATTGTGTCGCAATCATTCAAACTTTGTCAGTGGAGGTAAAGTGTAAATAGTTTTATTTATTTATTTATTTTTTTTTTTTTTTTTGCAACTTTGCTTTAATTTTAATTTAACGTTGTGGTAATTATACAAATCTGGTTAGCATTTAACTGTCCATAGTTTTAATATTTAAGAAGTCTTCATTCGTAAAGTTTGTTCCAAACCTTAAAAAATTACATTTATTCGTTCCGAAATAATTCCATTAAAAAAATTAATGTAAGAATACTCAACATTCCTAAAGTGATTGTATTTTTTTTCTTTCTTTCTTTAAACAGATCTGCTACAAAGTTGATGTATTTGTTCCAATTATTAAATTTTCATTGAAATCTCCGAATATTCATAATGAAATAATGCAGTTGTTAGCAAATATTATTAACGGTGCAATGTCGCAGCCAATCACAGGTAAGAACAGTTTTAAGTTTAAAAATAAAGGTAGGATTCTTCCCTGTCAATTTCTCAGATTATGGTCATTCCCACCCTTAGTTTTATTTTAATTATAAATATTTAAATTTTTGCAGGAGAAAATGTGTTGGAAGACTCCAATTTGAAACGTCAGTTAGAACCTATCCTGAAGCAGACTTTTGCCTCAATGTTTCTCTCTCACAAACCAGATTTTCAGTTTAATACTCAATCTTGAATATTTTTTATCTATTAAATTTGTTTGTTGTAAAAGATTTTGTTCTTAGTGCTAATATGTTCCTATGCATGCTCTTAACTAAATAATTCCCACTGGGGATTTTTGCGTTGTTAAATCCCATTGACAAGAAACATTTTTTTTTTCTTCTTTTCAAATGTTACTTACATCTCCCACAATAAAGAACTATAATTGTTCTATAAACCTCCATATTTTCAAAGGCCTCACGAAGCCTTGAACTGCATTTTTCAACTTTTTGTTTAAAGGGAAAGAATGAAAACACTAATTAAAATTTATTACGAATACAAACTGGCAATATCTAATACTGTTACCGTGCCTTTATCTGACGAAAATATAACTTTGCTTCCTTCTCTGAAAAGAAAAAAAATTAATATATAAATTTCCAAAATTGCTGTTGAAATAAATTTAAATTAATGACTTTCGCTAAATATAAACTGTGGTCAGGAATTGGATTATTTTACTATACACACATTTAAAAATAATATTTGTATTGTAGTGTAAAATTAATTTTGAAAAGGTTTTGATAGACAGAAGGAAATGATAGAAATGTACGTGTTTTAAAACTGGCGGAATAAAAGTACTCTTGCTCTCATTTTGGAAGTATTCATAAGTACAATTCATAGTTTTTACTCGTTAAAAGTAAAACTACCATAATATAAGCTATCAAATTATATTTAAGCTGTGCAGAAAGTTTTAAAAAAAATGAAATAAAAAACCTACGAAACTTTGGGTAACTCCTCCCTTTGGCCAAATGAGACAATTCTATTTGGTAGTGGCCCTATAGTTTGCACATGTAGCTGATGTCAATTACTATAATTCGTGCGTCAGCCAATCGCAAAGTCCGACCATACTGCTACCTGTATCTTCATTGCTTCTTCCAAGTAATTCGACAGGTTTTCTCTCTTGGCTTCAAATGTTTAAACAGCTGGCCAGCTTATGCGCTAAAAAGCTTCTGAATGTTTTTCATGCCCTAAGCGCAGGGTAATTGGAATCCTGGAAGAATTAGGTTTCCACTTTTTTATTTTTGAGATTATCCACAAACAGCAATACCTTCCATCTAACAGCTGAATGTACTCATTTTGACTGTGTAGCAACTAGTAATCTCGACCATAAAGCCTCATCTTAATCGATCCCCCAAAACTTGTCCAATCTCATCACTAGCTAGAGGAACAATTAAGATTTTGTCACATCTACAACATAATCTTCACATTCGATCATTAGAGGAATGATACGCAGCAAATATATTACATTCGTCCAGTAGTTTAACAGTATAAAAGTTATGGTTTTGAGACAAAGTGCAAACGTGCAGCGTTGAGAAAAACATGCAAGCATAGACCTCTTCCAGGGGAATATCTGCAGATATTAGAAGAAATCCCTTTCAATGTGTTATTTTAAAATGCAAACTATAGTGTGATTGCATTGCAGGAAATCTTCCCTGGAGTGAAAGAATTTTGTTGGGACCATTCATGATGAAGTATTTTTAGTCGTTCTTTTAATTACAGTTACGTTTCTAGACTCGATATACCGTCCACTTTAACACAGCAAAGTCAAGTCTGTTTTTTCCTATGCAGTCTTTTGACTCTTAACAAGCACAATGACTTGACTTTTGTCAGTTTCTTGACAAGCCAAAAAGGTAGACATTGTATATTCCACACCACTTCGAATGATACAAAACTCCTTAGAAGATCATATACCTTATTTCAAGTCTACTTGATTTGTTATAAAACGATGTTGGTGTCCATTTTGATGGTGAAGAGGGGAAGCCTATTTTTTTTTTTCCAAGCTTAAATTACTTTAGGTACGTTATCTGATGTTAATACTATGAAAAAAAAATCTTTTAGTTCACCACCACTCACTGGCAGAGCCCTTTTCAAGGATGGGGCATATACAAATAGAGAAGATGAAGAAAACCCATTCAGATAGGAACCTAATGCACATTTAAACTGATAATACAATAATAGTCCAAAGTAGTTTGGGGTATTGAGGGAAAAATAAATTATTTTTACAACCATTATGCAAACTTAAAAATTTGTTATTTAAATCAGTTATTTTTTTTTTTAATACTTCCAATCTCCTTTCATAAAAAAAAAAGTAGAAATAATACTTACTTATTAATATGGCAGCTTAAAACACTGGAATTATCTCCCTTAAATTTATATAACTGGTTTCCGGACCTTACATCGTAAACTCTCAAATTTCCATCCAAACCACAACTTATAAAATGAGGTTCTTTCGGATGCCAAAGAATAGATGATGTACCACAACCTTGTACTATGTGATGTCTGCTCGTCTGTTCAAAAAAAATAAATGGGTGAAAATAATCAGTACCAGTTCTCCACATTTAGTGAATTTTGACTGAATCTCCCCAATCTGGGTGAACTCTATGTAGGTCTCTGGCCTTTCCCACCAGGAGACATTTAAAAAAAAATTATTTTCTTACCTCTGCAGAGATACTCCAAATCGATATCAGTCCTGACAATGTTGCTGTTACTGCTAAGTCAGCAATAATGGGACAAAATGAAACTACTTCCACACTGTTACTGAATTCATCATCATTAGAATTACTTTCAGAGTTCTGAGATGAACCCGGAGTGAACGTAAATGTACTTAGAACCTAAAGACATATTAAATGAAAACAGTATTTTCCTATTCTTTCTTTATCAATATCATGTGATAAAGAAAGAGAGAAAATATCAATGTATGCATCATTTTCAAAGAAATGTTAATGGAGACTCGAGTTACTATATACCTTTCCCGAATTTGAATTTAATAATTTTGAAGTTTCATCCATCGACCCAGATAGTATCAAGTCATGCTGGGGATGCGTTGAAAGAGACGTTACAGGCTGACTGTGACAACTGATTGAATGTAAAGTCTTGCAAGTCTTTAAGTCAATTATTTTAATTGAACCATCAACAAACCCTGAACAAAGTCTTTTACCTACAATTTTAACACTTCAAATTAACAAATATTTGATGAATCTAACTATAAAAATTAAAAAAAAAAAAAAATGACACTTCAAATAAACAAGTTTTTGATGAATCAAACTATAAAAGAATTTACAAATAAATAAGATACTACCATCTCTTGTGAGGGCTCCACATTCTGAACTAACACCTGCATGAGTTAGAGGTCTTGTGTCTCCTCTGGGGATGAGCCACATCCAGATATCTCCAGCTCTTGTACCAGCAAAAAGGATGTTCGAAGATGGGTGCCAGATTATCCACTACATAAACAAACATTAATAAAGAAGTCCTTCTTCAAAAGGGGTTATAATTTTAAAATATATTCAATGATTAAAAAGTATATATATATATATATATATATATATATATATATATATATATATATATATATATATATATATATATATATATATATATATATATATATATATATATATATATATATATATATATATATATATATATATGACCGACCGGGGCCGCGGTCCCGGCCATAAATCAGGAAAAACCGGGGTTAAAATGGCAATTTATACTTATTAAGGGGACAGTCCAATTTCAAAATTTTATTTTTAATTTTCAGCCGACTCCGAAATTTTCAGTGCATATAGCTTTTTTCCCAGATGAAAAAAAGTCCATTTCTAGCGTTTTCTGAGTCTATAACTGCTAAAAAAAAATTTTTTTTTTTTTTTTTTTGAAATTTGACCCTTTTTCAAATGAATGCTCGGGCCAAACCACTTTTTGGAATGACCTGAAATTTGGAATATATATTCAGAATTCTATTGGTTACAAAAGCTTCTAACAATCATTTGTTGCCAGAGTTACAGAAAAAATGCATAAGCCCAAAACTGACCAACTATCGAAAAAAAAAAAAAATTTCAAATACCTTTTCGGAAAAAATTTTTTTTTAAAAAATACAACTACAAAATTTCATATTTTTGGTGGATGTATAGAGGAGGGATGGGGCTACAAATTCCTATCTATACTTTATTCAATGCGATTCGTTGGTTTCGAGATATAGCCTCTCAAAAAAGGTCCATTTTTGACCAAACTTCAGAAATTCCTGAAGTTTGAGAGGCTATATCTCGCTTCAAACAAATAGCATATAATAATGCACTAAATAAGTTGTAGCCCTGTCCCTCCTCTAAACAAAATCTAAAAAATAAAAAAATCAGTAGGTAGAGTTTTTTTTAAATAATCTTTTTCTACGAAATGGTACGATTTTTGCAAATGTTTTTTCAAGTGCTTAACTTTTTTCTAGACGTGATTATCAAAAATCTGCTTCTCACCAATGCAAGATATTGGGGCTGAGATTATTCAGTTATAAATTTTCAGCTCATGTGGACCAGTGGTTTACCCCACTATTCATTTTTTTCAACTTTGTGTCCAAATAACTTTCAAAACGTTATAGACTTAGAAAAATGCTCCAAATCAACTCAGAACTTTGAGAAAAATGCATATATCCTGAAAATTTCAGCTCAATCAGTCAAATAAAAAAAATTTGAAACAAAATATAAGAAAATTAAGATATTTCTTTTTGCTTTTTTAGAATTTTCTCATTTTTTCTGTTACTTTTGAACAGCTCCTTTTCTGCTAGTGAATGTTCGATTTTAGATGCCCCCATAAAGATTTGGTTGAAAATTTTTTACTTGAGGCACACAGAGATCCTCTTCTAATTTTCTGTTTACAGATGTTACATTTAGCTATTTCTAGCCTATCCTAAAACATGTAAGTACTCCCATATTGCTGCAGCTTATCTTTTAGCCATATTGACTAAAAATATAAACAAAATAATTTTGAAATAATGTAGCTAATTGGTACATGTTTGATACACAGCAATAAAATGACAATGATATGTATAAATACAGGTTATATTGATAATTTTATATCTTATATTTTTTTCAAACTTTACCTTAGGATCTTAAACCTGTTGAATCACTTTTGTGAACCAGAAAAAAAATATCAAAAATTTTTGTACTTTTTAAAAACTTTTTTCTTTTTTATACAAAACCTGTAATTTTTTGAAATTTTTTTTTTTTTTTATAAAATGCATATAATCATTAATTTAAGTGAATGTTGGTTATTCTACTCGTTCCTTATAATTAAATTAATCTCAATTAAAATTATATCTAATTTTTTTAAAGCTAATATTTCAGTGCTTTTGACCTTTTTACAACTTTTAGGCAACCCCGGCCCCGGCCAAATTCTCACACAACTGAAAAAGAACATTTGGCAAGCATTTAAAGCTGTAATTTCCAAAGTATTGACGGAAACCTTCGGTAACATGGAAAAGCGTGTGCAGGCATGCCTTGAGGCTAATGGAGATCTCTTCCAACACCATTGTGATATCAGCATGATTATAACACACTAAGGTTTCTTCGTGGAAAATTTTAAGTACTCATGACCACTATACTTTGATATATAAGTGCAAATCTGGGGCACAGAGTGAGTGAGACAATTTGTAGTATCTTCAGAACATTGATTAAAAAAAATTTTAATATATAAGAACATGGAGAGACATGCAAAATTCGTGTACTTTAAATTTAGATCTCTTAAACTGTGATGCAGAAACAAAATCTTTTCTCCAGTTTTTGGGGTAATTCAATTTTGTCTTGGGGGGTATATTTGTACCCCAATACTGAACAACCTTTCTATCTCAATAGAAGAGGTTGGAACAGGGATTATGCAAGTCAATAATGCAAATTAATCGGCAGAAAATTGACGATGACTGAGGAAATCAATGCTGATTTTGACGATGATGATTAATCGAACCATCATTAATATATATATTAATATATATATATATATATATATATATATATATATATATATATATATATATATATATATATATATATATATATATATATATATATTATATATATATATATATATATATATATTTTACACTCACATTTAGATCATCAGTTTCAAATTCCCAAACTTTGGCAAATGTCTGTACCTTCCAAACTGCGATATAACCACTCATGTCCCCAGTGGCAAAATATGTTCCATTATGAGAAAAAGAAAGATTTGTTACACTGTCCTGAAATGGAAATAAAGAAATTTTTTATTAAAAATTTCAATCACGAATGAAATTGTAACTTACAAATGTTTAAATTAGGGATGGGCCGGATATCCGGTTGCTATCCACCGTTTTATGGGAATTGGCTTGATATCCGGCAAAAATAAGTGCCACAAGTGAAATTGTAAAGTTACAATTTTAAATTTTACAATTGTAAAGTTACAATTAAGGATGGGCTGGATATCCGACCCTTTACATGCATCGGCCGGATATCCGATAAAAAAGGTGCCACGGGTGAAATTGTAACTTACAAATGCTTAAATTAGGGATGCGCAGGATATCCGGTTGCTATCCGGCCTTTTATGGGTATCGGCAGAGATATCCGGTAAAAAAATAAAATTCTTAATTATAAGAACTAAAATTTTCCAATTATTAAAATATACAATATGTTTATCTTTTTTCTATTCTATTCTATATAACAGTACCTTTGGCTATCATGTTAAATTAACACAAATGTATTTAACTCAACATTTTAACATTAATTTAAAATTTATTAATTTGTTCACAAAATTCCAAACTCGAAATAAAATTAATTTTTTTTTGCAATATATATATATATATATAATATATATATATATATATATATATATATATATATATATATATATATATATATATATATATATATATATATATATATATAGGTCGAAAAATATTTTAACAGTAGAAAGAATGGTTTAAGATGACAAACATCAATTCCCAGAAATGGAAGGGGTGCCACAAGAACTCAAGTGTTACATGTGGTGATAGGTAACCTATAAAGTCGGCAGGAGGCGTCATTTGCTCTGTGTTCAACATTCTACTGTGGTATAATTGAGGTATGTCCAAGCTTGTAGAGTTTGAGAGGAAAAACTGTTGGATCCCAGATCCAATATCCAAGTTCATGGGACATATTGTGATCTGGAAAAACATCATTCGATAAACACCCAAATTTTGACAGACAGAAGAGCATTGCGGAGGATTGTGACAAAAAAAATAAAAAAACGGTTGCAAAGTTACTCCTAAGCAGAATAGTAGTCTTTCAAATCCTGTCAAGAATATTGATTGGAGAACTAATTTACCATCAAAGAACATACTACGCATACCATACTTTAAAAAAAAAAATTGGAAATTATTGAAATTAGCAATTTAATTAAAAAATACTCCCAAGTGTAATTTGCAAAGATGTACAGCTGCCAACGAGTATACGACTTGAAGGTGGAGTCGCCATTAGCTAAAGAGTCTATGCTGCATTGCACCCCTTCTCCCTATTAGTTATACTACATCATAGGAGACTGTTCCCAAACGCTGATAATTTGATATGTGGATGGATTTTCTTGTTACGCCATAAGTACAGTCAGTAAAATAGAGCAGAATATGCAAGTTGAACATAAAAAAATCACATAAGTATTGTTAAGTGCTCAACCCATAGGCTTCAAATATAATGATACTTGCTGGGAGAAGGAAGGCAATTTTAATTTAAATTTTAATCTTTATACTTTACTGTTTTTAATTTTCTTGTATTTAAACTTACATGTATTTACAATTGTATAATTTCAAATTTATACTTCGTAATTAAAAAATAGTTACTTGAAAATGTCATTTTCCCAAAACTGAAAATTTTGGTGGTCTCGATAATCATAATGGCAAAAATTTTATAACTCGCTATCCTTTCAAAAAAAAGTATATATATATATATATATATATATATATATATATATATATATATATATATATATATATATATATATATATATATATATATATATATATATATATATATATATATAATATACCCCTTATGTCCTTCGCACTGTGCCAATACATTTCCTGTTTTACTGTCGAAGAGGAATGCTTTGTCATCCTCGCCTCCAGAGGCCCCAATATCCTCACTTGGGGAAATTTCACAACAAAATACAGAGCCTAAAATAATAATAATAATAAATTTTTTACAATAAAGAAAAATATTACATGTTAAATTTAAATAGAATCTTAAATTTAATTACAGAATTAAATCTACATTTAAAATAAAAATTATTAAAAAAAAAAATTGAAAAATAATTATCCAATACCTTGGTGTCCAGTGAATAAATTTTTTTAACTTCTGTAATTGGAAATTCATCCTCTTTTTCATCATCATCATCAACATTGTCATCACCATCATCATCTCCAAAGGCTCCTTCACTATCCAGCATCTCCTCTAGGTCATCAATATCATCTACTTCATAAACCTTTAATATATATATATATATATATATATATATATATATATATATATATATATATATATATATATATATATATATATATATATATATATATATATATATATATATATGGTTTTTTAAAAACTTTTTATAATTAGTTCAGTAATTTTTTATTACGTTTCTTTGGTTCGGGTATTCACTGTCCATTTTTACTGGTCTTTTATGGTATCTTTAAATTAAATATTTTGAGACCATAAAACCTTTAATAACAAAATTGATTTAATTGTCTTTTATATACAGCATTTTGAATACCTAATATAAATAAAAGTTACATTTTAAAATTAGCTTTTAAAACTTTTTGCTGACCTAAACATGTTTATTAGGTATGAGTACTTTGAAATTTTTTTTTCAATAAAAGGGGAATCAAATAGCAACATCATTCATACAGTAGAAAACTTTTTTTAAAAAAAATTAATTTTTACTCTAATCCTGTAATAATAATTTTTAAGTTTGAACATTTATTTTTCTAATTTTAAAAATTAAAAAAAATTCTATTGCACATGTACCTCATCAGCATCTTCAAAAATAGCATCATCATCGTTGTCATCATTACGAGGTGGTGTGTTCTCTCTCATCATTGCATTAAATACTAAAATTATATAATTTATTTTTAAGCTGAAAAAATTTTTTAAAACATCATAATTAATTTATTCTAATAGAATGGAGTCTAAGGAAACAAAAATATAATTTCATTTAAACTCTTTGACATGATTGCGTAAGTAATGCGCAATGGCCACTATAATGTTCCAAGTTCAAAGTTTATGCCACTAAAATTATGGATCAAGTTTTAGAATGGCATCCCAACCACCAAAAATATTTCACTCTTTTTCTATTGATTCCTATTCATCACTAACTGAACAATATTAATCATCGTTCATTATTGTAATTTATCCATATTCACTTTATATAGGTTAAAATCCCAATTATAAGAATCATATTCACTATTAATATATATATTATATATATATATATATATATATATATATATATATATATATATATATATATATATATAATCCTGTTATTAAAATGATATATTTAAGCCAACTACACTGAAGTACCTAGACTTTATAACCATGACCGTAAAAATTATTGATATTAACAGTTTCAATATTTCATAACATTTTTACTAGATATTTGAAATACTTAAAAAGTACATTTTAACCCTTATTTATTTTTTATTCAGGTTAGGCCTATTTACTGGCCATTAGCGTACATTTACCCTTTAAGGCAAGATTAGTATCAATATATTCCTATATTAGTTTTGATATATTTTCCAATAATCTTCCTCCACCCAATTTCAGAACACTATCTTATTAAGTTACAGATAAAAACCAAACTTTATGTTGTTCAGAAATCTACTTTTACTATCTTAAGTGTATTTTAATTTAGTAAATTTGATTTTTTGACCCATTTTTATTGTTTTTCTTTAATATATATTACATTTCCTGTTTATACTTTGAATAACTAAATACCAGATGAAGAGACAAACCATATATATATATATATATATATATATATATATATATATATATATATATATATATATATATATATATATATATATATATATATATATATATATATATATATATATATATATGGCTTTTTGCAATCTATGGTCCTAGTTAAGAAACCTTTATGGCCAATTTTTGTAATTTTTTAGATTTAATACAATCCCAGGGTTTAATAGTGATTTTCTTGTATGAAACAATAATCAGGTAACAAATTGTACTGAGCAACCAAAATGCAAAAATGTCTTCATTAAATTTCTAAGAATACCATGCTGTAAATATTTTGTTTAGCAATTTTAACATTTTTAGCCTAGCCTACATAGGCCTTCCAAAAAATACGTTGTAACATTTTTTACAAAAAAAATTTGCCTATAATAGGCTCTTAATATTTTGTTTTGACTTTCATACAAAACAATGTAAATAAAACTATACACAAATGATTCTATATCAGTCAGTAATCATGATAGTAACTACCACAACTACAAATGTTGCGCTGAATCAGCCTACAGGCTATCAGCTGACTGAAATATCTAATATTTTAGCAAATTTTTAGAAAACCTGTTCTATTGGGTTAATCATAAGATGCTTTATTTTAATTATTATTTTGAAATTGCTTCAAATGCATTTTTTTAAAATATTTTAATTTATTTTTTTTTAACTCGGCACTCTTAATTATCAGTTCCAAACAGAATTTTTGAAGCGTTTTTCTATATCAAATAGTGGATGAGCTAATGTTTATTCAAGCGTTAATGTAAGCAACTACACAACAAGTGAAGAATTCAGTGGGGATGCCGAAAGACATGATATATATCGATATCAACATTTTTACGATAGTATCGAAAAAATATCAATGCTATTTTCAAAGCTGATATATCGATATTTTATCCTCAATATCGATCGAACAAAGCGATTTTTTTTTTTTTTTTTTTGACTTTAGAAATTTTTAGTACTTTTCTGCTCTTTTTAAAATATATTATATATATATATATATATATATATATATATATATATATATATATATATATATTATATATATATATATATATATATATATATATATATATATATATATATATATATATATATATATATATATATATACTGCTTTGTTTTATCTTTATGGATTTCTTTTTATACTTGCACAATGATATCTGTCATGGGTCCCAAAAATTTGGGGCTTTCCCGCAGCGCGGGGTCCTCCTGGACTATTGCCTCTACTGCTTCTCATTAAAAAAAAAATTTAATAGGTAGACCTTTGAAATTTTAAACTGTATCGTACGTTCCATGGATCATCAAATTATATTTCTATCTAACCGCTATAGTTCGGTTTAAATAAACGGTAGAAGAATGCCAAATTTTGCATTCTGGCACATACGGATGTATATTTCATGGCATATTCGGCCTATAATATGACACGTTTGTGTCATAGATTAAGTTTGATGTGCTTCTGGGGTCTCCTTTAACGACGACAACTCTTTAACTGCACATCGTAAAGGGATAGGGTCTCCAAATTCAGATTTCTCTAATCTGATTTTTTTTTTTTTTAAAGTCTACAACTGGTGCCATGTAGGCTAAACTTTAAATATCAACTAAATCACCTATGCAAATAGATTTCGTAATGCTGATCGAGAATATGAACATCTCAGGATTCTACGACCTTCCGTTCAGGAGATATATAGTCCCTCAAATAAAATTATCAATAAATTTTGTCTAAATCAGGTTTTGTGATTTCTTACAAATTCTAAATTACGAGAGATGGAGCAAAAATATTTAATATCTGAATTATACGTGTCTTTTAGAACTTAGAAGCCACCATGTATCGTTTTTTCATCTACTACGATTGAGGAGATTGGCCCCTAAAAGTTGACAATTTTCTTTTGTATGCTCAGAAAGTATGACAAACCACCTTGGTATGTATGTCTGTTTTTAACTCAAAAATGGTATTATACAAAAGAACCGGGATTACTGATTTTGAATCAGGGATCCCAAATCCTCATGTATTTAAGATGTCAAGCCGATCTATCCACTGATAAGAAAGTTATAAGAATTTCAAAACTTACACAAACTTTGATCGGAAAATCTTAAACTTAAAATGGTTTCACAGGTTTTCACCTATTAAAACAAGAGAATCGACCCATACTCAACTAAGACCGAAATTATCTTTTTGAACTAATTTTTTCAGGCGTTTAAGTACCATATAAAGTCGACTTCCGTAAGGATTTAGAGCTTCTCAATTTTTGCCATATATATATATATATATATATATATATATATATATATATATATATATATATATATATATATATATATATATATATATATATATATATATATATATATATATATATATATCATCATTTCGTGGAGGTAAGGCAGTAGAACTTATTTTTGATCACATACATCCCAGAAAATGAGGGAAAAAAATCACCCTTTCGATTTTACGAGCGTTTTTTTTTTTTTTTTTTTCAAAATCTGAAAAACGTTAAGTACGTTTTACGATGGGAAAAAGTCCTAATAGGGTAAAACCAATCATGGGTCACTATTTATGCCCGTCACTTCTCGCTATCTGTTACGGTTTTAGAGATATTAACGGTTTAATAATACTTATGCTTTAGTTCAAGACTTTACCAGTATAGTACATGTAAGATTGAGCATAGAGGTTAAGTTTAGGGCTAGTTGAACAGAAAATATATATACAGTATAGGCTCTCTCTCTCATATATATATATATATATATATATATATATATATATATATATATATATATATATATATATATATATATATATATATATATATATATATATATATATATATATATATATATATATATATATATATATATATATATATATATATATATATACACTTTAATCCGATATATCGATATTTTTTAACCAATAGTATCGAAGTGAATTTGATATTTTTTAAAATTATCGATAAACGATATATCGATATTTTTTTAAAATATCGGCATCCCTAGTTTCAGGACGGGGAACATATGTCGTCTTCTTTGAGTCAAAGCATCTTAAGCACCCGCCAGTTTCTTAACCCTGGCTTAAGCTGGTTTTGAGTGGCTTTCTTAGCAATCTTTCAGTTTGACTCAAAGAACGGGGTTTTCAAATATCTATATTAATCAGCTGTTCTTTGTTTACATTTTTCATTTTGTTATTCGTCAAAGTGGCCGGATGGTCTTGCGATTTTTCTGATGAAGAAAATGTTGCAATATTGCAAATAAAAGTTTCTTGAAAAAATTTCCTTCTTATAATTAGTATATAGGTATATTCACAGACTAAGTATTATATATGACTCATAACAGGGCATACTCCCACCCTTTCTCTAATTTGCTCATTTCTCGCCCTATCTTCTCTTTCCCTGCATTGTTCTGAGGAGTCTCATTTCAGCAGCCTGTATCCTGCTTATAGACTTCGTTGTTGTCGTCCAGCATTCCGCTCCATACATCAATATCAGAATTCTCAAAAATGATTCTCTTTACCTGTAGTGGTACGTTCGTACTTCAGGATTGGATAGAAATGCCTTACACATCTACTATATTTGCCAATTCTCTGTGATGTCACCATCTACACCTCCTCCTCTCTCGGGTAATGTATCAACCTCGATCTTATCCTCCTTCCATCGATCTGAATGTTCAGTTCTTCCCCGTCTCTCCATACTTATCCTTAATATCACGGCTTTGTCCTTATTCATCCTCAGACCAGCCAATTAACAGGACTCATTCCATTTATTTAGCCCCGTTTCCACATCTTTGTCAACTCTCCATAACGCAATGTCGTCTGCATATGTAAAAATACCAAAAATCTGATACTCCTTCCCACTGCTACTTAAATCTCTGAATAATCTCATCTATGTAAGCAACGAACAGCACAGGTAACAACACACTACCTTGTTTCACCTCTCTTTTCGCTTCAAACCATTTTTTTATTTTCGTGTCCAGTTACTGAGCCTGAATAGAACTCGTACAGACTCTTGACTGCTCTCAACATTCTACCTGGAATATTCCGTAATAGTTAATAATAAATAAATAAATAATAGACTGATACGATATCCAATGTTTATTTCAAGGATAATGGCTCAATGTAGGAACCACAATGGTTACTTCATGGTTTATCTTTGTGGTTAGCCACATTTGGGCAATGAACCTTGCTTCCCCAAGGAATGCAGTTTAAAAATTGGTACCAGATGTCAGAGGTATAAGGGAGAAAAAAATAATAAATTTAATAGTAATAAAAATAATTAGCAATGATTAGAATAAAAACTAAGAAAAACTGTGCATAAAAAAATATCATCAACGGTAATAATCGATAATTCAATAATGATAGTAATAATCTTTAATCTATTATTTTTTCCAGTTACAAAGTTGTACAAAATCGTATTACTTTATATGTATTAATGCAAGATTGAAATGGGCTTCTTGGGGGACGAATTCGTTCTTTGAGCCCAATAAATTAATACAACATTAATTTCAATCATTATTAAAATAAAGTTTATAACTAAGAAATAAAACACTGGGTACTTTTTTTTAAAAATTATAATCTTAACCTAAACTATCTTCTTAAAAGATAATGAAAATAAAAGTAATGATTAATAATAACATTAAAATATTTAGAATCTAATACAGTTATTACAATAATGAAGATGGCAAATAATAGAAATAAGAATAATAATGCATTATTTTTCCACTCATATCTACTGAAGTCTAGTTTACTTGAAATTTATACTTATAGCATATATATATATATATATATATATATATATATATATATATATATATATATATATATATATATATATATATATATATATATATATATATATATATATATATATATATATATATATATATATATATATATATATATATATATATATATATATATATATATATATATATATATATATATAAGGTCTTATTCTCCCTTGTATGGAGTAACTGTTCTCACATTTGGGGGGGGGGCTCCGGGTCCTCCTCTCTTTTGGATAGGGTTGAGTCTAAAGCTATAAGATTAATTAACTGTCCCCTGCTTTCAAACTCTCTTGACCCCTATCTCTGCGACGTGACGTTGGCGCGCTATCTCTTTTCTACAGGTACTACAATGGCAGGTGCTCGAGGGAATTGGCCTCTCGCATTCCTCCACCGTTGCGTCGTCCTCGTTGCACAAGGGGTGCCCTGCTTTCGCACCAATTTTGTTTGGGTGTAGGAAACCCCAGGCTGGCCCGTTGTGGTGCCTCCTCCTTTTCACCCACTTCTGTTCTGTGGAACTCTCTGCCATCTTCTATTTTTCCTCCTGTATTTAATCTTCCTCTCTTCAAGGCTTCCGTCTGCGCACTCCTGAGGGCTGTGCGTTAGGTGTATGTTTGAATGAGTTCTCCCTGTGTGTGTGCCCCCTTCTTGAAAAGGGCTCTGCCCGTGAGTGGTGGCGATCTGTAAAAAAATATATATATATATATATATATATAATATATATATATATATATATATATATATATATATATATATATATTATATATATATATATATATATATATATATATATATATATATATATATTTTATAAAATTCTCAAATCGAAATTAATCCATTTACAAGATCAGGTCCAATAGAAGGTGGAGTAACATTAGTTACACAATAGAAAAAACTACTTGGAAGACACCACCTCACTTGAAATCGTCGAAAGGGTGCTAGAAAATTTACAGAAGACATTCATCATTCATGGTAATTCTTTAAAATGAAAAGCAGATGAGAAATTATTCAAAGAAATCAACTGGATAAACAGTTGGGGAAACAAAACCTTATAGAAATATAAAAACGAACATTTATTTAATTTTTATGTGACGCCATAACCAAAAGTCAATCATTTTAAGCCCCTTTTCAGTTTTTATTTAAAAAATAAATTAATTCTTAAGGATGTCGCGTAGTTTAGAATAATCATGTCAATCCCAAGTTTTTTTACCACCAAGAATGAAGAATGTTTACAAAATGTTTGTCATTTCTTATTATCAAAACTTAAAGAATATAGATTTACCGACAAAAATTAATACATTTTTAAAGTTTAACTTAAAATAGTTTATACATAAACAAGACGCATGACAACACGGCACCCCTCTATACCGTTGCAAAGTTGACACATATAAGTTTTGGCCAGAAGTGGATGATTCTGACAACTCTTTGGTGATCAGAGGGAAAATGGAATAAAATCTTCGACTGGGGGATAAAGTTTCTTATTGGTCATATATATTTTTAATCATATGCATTATATATATATATATATATATATATATATATATATATATATAATATATATATATATATTATATATATATATATATATATATATATATATATATATATATATATATAGTTATTATTATTATTTATTATTATTTATTAACAGTAATTTAGTATTTTCTTTTTCAGTGTACGTGAAAATTTCATAATGGAATGGGACATTGAAAGTGCGTAAAAAAGGCGTCCCTCCTCCATTACTTTAATGAAGACGTTCGGAGAATGAAAGATGTAACGTCACTGAACGTCGTCAACACCTTCAGGAGAATAAATGAAAAGCCTAAATTATAATGGATGTAGCTAGATCATTTTGCTAAAAGCGGCGTCTAGCATCCAGGAAACCTATTTATATTTTCGATATAAATAAATTAAATCGAATTTTTCACTAATTGGTAAAAACTTTTTATATATATTTATATTAGTCAATCTATTAAGAGCCATCACGAATATACCACCTCAATTAACCCTTATAAATGTGAGGGTCCTTAATGACCCCCCCAAAATAAAATGGCAATTTACAAGCCATAGCGTCAGCGAAGACTTAGACATATCGGTGTGGCAGGGTTAAGTGGAATCTACAGTTAGGAAACTGATCCTACAATTAGAAAAAAAAATCCGTCTGTCAAGACCGTACATATTAATCCCAATTCTTTTGAAATGAGATCTTGAAAATTCTTGGGTCATCGCTTTGGAAATGGATAAGAAGTTAGGAAAGATGAATATTGATTTCATAGAAGATCATAATATTTGTTCAAGAAGGCATAAGAAATTGAAATGACTATTAATTACTATTATTAATTTACGTAGTCTCGTTTTAGTTTGAATGGTCATTATTTTTATTACATTATTATTACCACCATTTAAGTTCAGAAAATTACTATTATTTATTTTGGGTAACTCTTAACTACTCCAAGAAAAAGGAATTTTATTAGCTACTCCGGCCTACGTCATTCAGGTTAAATCAAATCTTTTCTATTTAAACTTTTGCATTTAAAATACTTAAACTAAATGAAATTTTTATTATTTAGCGAAATAAAACTAGCATATTTAATGCTCAGAAAATGAAAATTATATTATATTTTTGCCTAAAAAAAAAAAAAAAAAAAAAAAAAAAAAAAAAAAAAAAAAAAAAAAAAAAAAAAAAAAAAAAAAAAAAAAAAAAAAAAAAAAAAAAAAAAAAAAAAAAATAGTTCAACGTAAAGTGAAAAAATTGAATCAAACGTGGGTAAACGAAGTGAGTAACTGGATCCTTAAACAACTTTCGTAGCATTAGCGACGTTTTCGTGAGTTCAATTAATTATAGTTATCAATAGTAAAACAGACTGCAAGGAAAATTTAAACCAGTTTGCACTTCCTTAATATTACTTGACAAGCGCCCAGAGGTACGCAAGTACCTTTGGCCGATCGGAGAAACTATTTAGATCTTTCGTTTTTGCTTATTATAGATTAAGTGCGAAAGATGTAGGAACCTCGTGCGTGGAAGTGTGGTTGTGATTTCAGTACGTAAGGGGGAATGCTGGTACACTCGAGCTGCTCACATGGCATCATTTTACAAGAAATAAATGACATGTTTCGTCCTTGTGAAAGAGGTGGCCTCAAAATGGGGTCGATACGGCCTCGATGCTAACTTTGAAAAGTTTTCTCACACACTGTCATTAATGCTCAGGAGAGTGGCTCTTATACTTGAAAGTATGCTGATTCAGCCCCAGGGAACAGGGTGAGTACGGCCCCACCATGACGTTGACGCCATGTTTTCAAAACGTTCTTTAAAGACGACCATTTCGTCGTGGATGTCTATACCGAAAAATGTATTGCTCAGTAGTTTCTCTGGTATGAAACGGGATAGCTATCGATGAAGACGTCGAACAAAGATGAACTGTCCCCCTTAGGGTGGGAATCCCAATTCCACTTAGGCGGTATGTCGTAACCCAATACAGTAAACACATACGTCTGATTGTTGGGCACTTTCCATCCAGTAAATTGGGTGTCAGACAATGATTCTTAAAGCCTCTTTTCATCTTTAGCATATTTAAAAAGCTCCAAGTCGGCAGAGATGCCAAAGGGTTGGTGGCAAAAGTGGGGTATGAAGTCGTTTGCCGATGAAGTGTTCCATATCTCTTCTAGGGACGAAGCTCTGGTCAATCACGGACCCAATATCCTCTCTCGTTATTTTTATTCACTATGGAAATTCAAAACTATTGTTATAAAGTTTTAACTTATATTGAAATCGATACCTATTTCTATTGCGGTTGTATTATATTATTAATATATTAATTAAAATTATATAATACAAATAAATAAAAATAAAAAAATAAAAAAAAATATATATATATATATATATATAAATAATATTTTTTTTTTTTTTTTTTTTTTTTTTTTTTTTTTAATTAAAACAGTACCACGCGAGTGAAACCGAGTATTTTGATGCAACTAAACTGTAAACTTAGGTTTTACGACGAAATTTTAGTCTTGGTTCCATCTATCTCAGAACATATCGAGGAGGGATCTATTTTATTTTTTTGAATCAAAATACTTAAAAAGGGCGATTACGAAGAAGGGAAAGTGTTTCTTGCCTCAAGTATATAAAAATTCGAACCACCTTTCAATTGACTCATTTCTTTTATTACTTTAGCAGCTTCGCCTCCCTCTTTACATGTTAACGTTTTTAGCAAATAATATTTTTTTATTCTAATAGGGAAATATATCAGAGTATACAAACTTATACCGTTACCTCGTTACCTACGGTAAAATTTAAACTTTTATTTATAAATAAACCTAACCCATAAAATTTAGCCAATATTACGATGGATGTAGCTAGATCATTTTTGCTAAAAGCGGCGTCTAGCAACCATGAAATCGGTTTGTATTTACAATGGACGAACGAAAGAAAGAACTTAAAATGTTTCACTAATTAGTATAGAATTAATATAAACATTTGTATTATGTCCAATACTATAAATAACTTATATAACGGTTATCACGAACACCAAACAACCGTCACACAGCTCTACAAATGCGATGGTCATTAATAACATCCATAGTCTATGATAATAACATATAAAATGGAGGCGTCTAAAAATTCGGTAGGTTGTTTCTAAAACAACTTTGTAACGATATATTCAATTTCTTATTCGCCTTATGTATTTTGAATTACAATTAATTAGAACGTATTCTATATATATAATAATATATATATTATATATATATATATATATATATATATATATATATATATATATATATATATATATATTATATATATATATATATATATATATATATATATATATATATAATATATATAATATTATATAACAGACTAAGTAAAAGTTGTAAATTGAATTTATTATAATATTAATATATTCTTCCCTTCTGAGTCAAAGAAAATAAAAGAAATTATTTTGAAGTTTGCATTTATTATATTTTAACAAAATTAGTTTTTTTTTCTTTTTTCTTTTTTATTTAAAGATACAAATTTTGATTGTTTTTTAATCTCCATTCGTATTTTTGAAGTAAATAATCAATTTGATTCACAGCAGAACAAATTTTATCTATTTTGTTATGAGAAATGAACCCAATTGTATTATGGACTTCGCAGCTCGTAACTGTTCATCTTCTCCATTACCATGAACCAAATTATTGTTCATGCACCAAAAGCACATTCTCTGTTTCATAGAATCTTCATAAAAGGTTCGCAGGTTATCATTCATTTCTAGTAGGTCTTCCTTTCTAAGCAAACTCAAAGCAAATGGAATACTATAGAATGAAGTCTGTGCACACCTTAAGCTATAATATAAACCCCTAGCAATTTCAGGTATATTTCCGAATATTATGAATCTTTTAATATTTGAAGCTTCCTCGTCAGAATAACCACGGTATTTTAAAAGTCGATCAAACCACTTGGGGAATCTATAATAGGTGATAGGAGAATATACAATATTATTTATCCATTCTTTTATATTTTCATCAGTTCTGAGGAACCACTTCAAAATCTTATTTAGAAAACAAAATGGAACTTCTTCTTCCAATTCTATGAAAAGATAATCTATTTTATTACGGTCAGACAACATATGGAGAATTTGATCCTTCAAATCGTCAATCTCATCACTTCCAACAACCCATTTAAAAATATCTTCAAATAAAGTTATGCTTTTCTTCATCATTATTTTATCGAAGTTTTCTAATGGAAATTTGGTTTTAAACTCCTGCAAAATATCTTGATTTAGATCCATTGTCTTTAAGAACAAATCTGCCAATTTAAAATTATTATGAGACACAATCAGATGGTTACAAATCCTAGTTCCCCGATTCTCCAAAATCCTCTTTCTCTGTTCTAAATTTGCGTATTTTAAAATTAAATTAACATTCTCTAAATCGTCATCTGTAAAATTCGGTAGAGTGAATAACATCGTTATTATTGAATGAGTTTGAATTAAGTATCCTCTTTCAAATTCAGCAGTCTCTTCCTTAAAGTGAGCTGGACTCTTAATCCAAACCTCTCTTAGTAACAGACGATAATTGTAAAGCTGAGATATGTATTTGTCACTGAGAAGCGAAATAATATCAGAGATTAGTTTACGATATTCCACCATACCAAAATTCTCAAAAATTATATGCACAAAATCCATAAACTGATCTTGATAAGGCCAAAGTAAGAACAAACTAACTGCGTAAAAAGGGTCATCATTTCTTAGAAAAAATTCTTTTAATTCCTCTTTGTTCATCAAACTCAAAAAATACATAATAAAATTGCGATCAGCCACAAACTCTCTACTTAAGAGAGAACTAGTTGCTATCTCATAAAATTCGATATGTTTCAAAGTCTGTCTTATGAAGTTGCAGTTAGTTGTGTAAACAAGCTTTCTTACTATTTTACCTCTTCATTTGCTTTCCTGGATTCCCCTTTTGTAACTAAACTTTACTGCTGCTAAATTTTTATTTTTTAATCCGTAAGAGAAAACTCTTACCTTAAAATGAGTTTTAACTTTTTGATTTAGCTCTGAACTTGAGTTTATCTCCTCGAGATAATCAGACCACATCACCATCGGACATCCGGGATTATCCTCTTAAGCCACTCCTTAAAATTTGGTTCATTGTTTCGTAATTCTTGCCACAAATCTGGGATAACATCTTCCAAAAAATATTGGCATGCAATTTTGAATTTAAGAAAAAGACTAAAACTTTGTTCTTTCAGCAACTCCCTCGCTGCTTTTCCTTCATCAAGCAGACCTTCTGAAGTAAAAAAGGAACTTTTAATAAAGTGTTTACTAAAGTTAAATGACAAGCCGAAACATTCTCTTAGATACTCTGCCCATTTTGTCATTTCGAATCCAATAAAAAGAATCAATTGTCTTGGGATTTTCTTCTTTATCAGAAGGTTATTATCTTTCAACAATTCAGACATTGCTCTTTGAAGGGCATCGTCCCGTTCCTCATAATTATATTCATTTATGGGCAAAGAAAATATTTCCTTCTTGATGTGAGGATGGTTTAATATTACAACCAAACATGGAACTATACAAAGATTTTTCAATGAAGGCACCACTTCCTCATATTGTAACTGAAATATTGTATCTGAAATTATATATATATATTATATATATATATATATATATTTATTAATATATATATATATATATATATATAATATATATTTTCAATATTTAAGTATGCTTTAACTCTCATATAGGCTAATTTAATAGGGAAAACATTAATGTCTGCTATAAGATTCGAACCAACGACATTTAAGATGGTAAGTCTCAAGCGTTACCACTAATCCACAACGGTTCAAAGGGAAATTTCGATGAGAGGGCTCATGAACAACTTGTCATGCATCAAGCGTTGCCACTAAGCCACAACGGTTCAAAGGGAAATTTCGATGAGAGGGCTCATGAACAACTTGTCATGCATCAAGCGTTACCACTAAGCCACAACGGTTCAAAAGGAAATCTCAATGAGAGGGCTCATGGACAATTTGTCATGCAGGCCATCCAAAAGGACTCCCCCGACCGCAACTCAGGCAGAAAACAACGAGGCCAAGTTCGATTCCCCGACTCATAGACAGCTATATTTAAAGTTTAAAGTCTGTTATAACTCTCACAGACTAATTCCATATAGAAAACATTAATGAGTGGGAGATTCGATCTTTAACTGTTAGACCTCTTTGACCTCTGCTTGAATTGCGTTCTGGGGAGTCCTTTGGGATGGAGGAGGGAGATAGAGTGAGTGAGAGAGTATGAGTGTGAATGTGAATGTGTGCTTGCGTAAGAAAATTATTTACGGGCACTATCCCACGAGAGTGAGAAAGGTGAATGGTAAAATGAAACATATAAATAATATATATATATATATATATTATATATATATATATATATTATATATATATATAATATATATATATATATATATATATATATATATATATATATATATATAAATATATATATATAACATATATATATCCTCCGGTGGGCAAAGGCCGGAGGCCAACCAATTTCCACCGGAGTTGGAAAAGTCTTTTCCTGGTCATTAGAAGCCGACATGTCCAGATACACGGAGTTTGAAAGTGCGTAAAGGAAAGGAAGTTGGGAAAATAGATAAAGGGAGTGTGTTCCAGATTTTATCGCTAGAGTATATGTAAGATTGAGCACAGCGGTTAAGTCTGGGGTCTGGGAGTTGGACAGAGAATGGATGAGACTGTGTAGAAAGGCGTGTCGCACGAGTTCTTCTCAATGGAGGAGTATACGACATGAGAGTTCAGAAGAGCAGTGTCCAATGTAATAGTTATAGTATAGAGAGAGTGACACAAATATTCAACGGGCTGAAAGAGATTGGAGAGAGTTAGTAAGAGCAGGGAAGTTGACGAGACGAAA
>SEYY01004339.1:7500-12500 GCA_009176605.1 Armadillidium nasatum
TGGGATTCCTTATAACCATTTTTTTTTTTTTTTTTGTCTTCTCATGTATGACTGCAGGAATTTTCCTGCTGTCGACGCCACCCTGCATCATGCGGGATATGGTGTAGTGTATAAAAGTTATTATTATTATTATTATTATTATTGTTGTTTATTATTACTATTTATTATTATTGTTATTATTATTATTATTATTTTCATTAATGTTTTTGTTACTTATTTGAATATTATTATTACTGGATATTACTGATATTATTGTATTATTAATATTGTTATTATTTTCATTATTATTATAATGTTGTGGTTACTTCTGTAATGCTCGTGATATTACACACTAGCAGCAATTATTACTAACACTACTGTAAATGATATTGTACTACACCTTTTATGGATTTTATTATTACTATTACTCATCAATTATTATTTTTCATTATTACTATCGTTATTACTATTAATGTCATTATCATTGTTGTTGTTATTATTATTATGCTTGGTTTTGTCTTTACTTTTATTGTTGATAATTCCATTAATACTTTAAATTATTGCCGTAATTGAGGTTAGCTTTGGAATCAGAACTATAAGCCTTATTTGTATTATTATTATTATCATCGTTGTTATTATTATTATAGTTGTTAATATTATTAGGACTTCCTTACATAAGTTTTATGATTATTATTATATTATTACGATCATTATTATATTTGTGAATATCTTCTTCCTCTCATCATCATCATTATTATTTTTATTATTATTATTATTATTATTATTATTATTATTATTATTATTATTTTTATTATTATTATTATTATTTATTGTTATTAATACTATTATTATTCTAACTGCTATATTATTTTATTATTATTATTGTTGTTGTTGTTGATTCAATTACAACTCTATAATACTGTTATTATGATTATTACTATTATTATTATTATTATTGTTATTATTAATTTTATTTCTGTTATTATTGTTTTATTATTACTGTCATTATTAGATACTATCATTAATATAACTTCCAGCTTTTGAGACAATTCTCAGCAAGGTTGACATACTTTTGTTAGAATTAGTATTTTTATTACTATTTTCACTATTATTAATTTTGTAAGATATTCGTATTTTAATTATCATTATCTTTATCACTCATTTTGTTATTTGCACCATTTTTAGTATTTACTTTTTAATAATAAATTTAGAAAATTTATTTCACTACTAAACTTTGTGGCTCAATGGAAAACAATGTGTATCCCCATAGAAGTCCCTTTTCAGAGAACTGTACAGTCACTTCATTACAATTATTATCATTATTAGTATAGTTAGTAGAATAGGACCTGCTAGATACTGTAATTTATAATGTAGGCTCACCGAATACAGAATTTATGTTTATGATTTTGATCATTATGAATAAAAATAAAATAAAATTACCTTTGTTAGCATTATTTTTATAATTATCTGCATTACTATTATTGAAGTTGGTATTATTATTATTATTATTATTATTATTATTATTAGTTGCTACTATTATCATTATTATTATTATTTGTATTATATTATTATTATTATTGTTTTTATCATTTTTATTATTATTATAATTATTCATATTTTTTTCATTAAATTAATCATATAATTATTAACATTATTATTCTTATTATCATTATTATTATTGTTATTACACTTTGTAATAATGTAATAATAATAATAATTTAATTAATGACAAACATATGAATAATTATAATCATGATAAAAATGATAATAATAATAATAAAAATAATAATAATAATAATAATAATAATAATAATAATAATAATAATACGATAATAAAAATTAAATTATTTTAAAATCTTACTATATATAATATGAAAATGAGTGGAATAATAATAATAAAAATAATAATAATAATAATAATAATAATAATAATAATAATAATAATAATAAATAATAATAATAATTAATTATTATAATTATTATTATTATTATTATTATTATTATTATTATTATTATTATTATTTATATATTATTATTATTATTATTATTATTATTATTACTATTATTATCATTATTGCTATAAAGGTTTCTTATGATATATTTATTATTAGCATTACTATTTTTATTATAATTAATAATACTGGTTTTCATAAATATTAGTTTAATTTTATAGTTTTTTATTTTATTATTTATATATATATATATATATATATATATATATATATATATATATATATATATATATATATATATATATATATATATATATATATATATATATATATATATATATATATATATATATATATATATATATATATATATATATATATATATATATATATATATATATATATATATATATATATATATATATATATATATATATATATATATATATATATATATATATATATATATATATATATATATATATATATATATGCATAAATTTTCAAGTAATATATCATTACATTATTATTATATTAATTTTTATTATTATTATAATTATTATTTTTATTATTATTATTACAATTATAATTATTATTATTATTATTATTATTATTATTATTATTATTATTATTATTATTATTATTATTATATGTTATTATTATTATTATTTTTGTCCTTATTATTATTATTCCTAATAGAATTTGTAGCAGTAATGGTTATTATTATTATTAATAATAACAATTAGTTGTTGTTGTTGTTGTTGCTGTTATTTTAGTATGTATTTCACTATTTCAAACATTATTATTAAAAATACTTTAATAAATTCTATATTACTGTTAGAATTATTATTAACAATTAAGAAAATTATTACTGTTATTATTATTATTATTTTAAATACCTTTAATGCTATTAACAATCGGTAATATTCAGAGTACTGGACAACTACCATATTATTATCATTGTAATTAGTAGTATAGAAACTATTGTAACATTGTAAACTTTTAAAAATACTTCTCTCTGAATAAAATTTGTGAAAATTGTGAAAATTAATACAAAGTATGTAATGTCAGGGGCTCAACGGACACAAAACAATTGCTTCAGTTAGTAACTCCTTTTTAGATATTAGGGGAATTAACATTATTGTTGTACAATTAGTAATTAGTAACTCCTTTACAGAAATTAGGGGAATTAACCTTATTGTTGTATAATTAATAATTAGTAACTCCTTTTTAGATATTAGGGGAAATAACCTTATTGTTGTGTAATTAGTAACTCCTTTTCAGATATTAGAAATATTAACCTTATTGTTGTATGATTAGTAATTAGTAACTCCTTTTCAAATATTTGGAATATTAACTTATCGTTGTAAAATTAGTAATTAGTAACTCCTTTTCAGATATTAGGGGAATTAACCTTATTGTTGTATAATTATTAATTAGTAACTCCTTTTCAGATATTAGGGGAATTAAACTTTTTTTATATAATTAGTAATTAGTAACTCCTTATCATATATTATGAGAATTAATCTTATTGTTGTATAATTAGTAATTAGTAACTTCTTTTCAGATATTAGGGGAATTTATTTTATTCCTGTATATAATTAGTAATTAGTAACTCCTTTTCAGATATTATTGGAATTAACCTTATTTTTGTATAATTGGTAACTGCTTTTCAAATATTAGGGGAATTAACCTTATTATTGTATAATTAGTAATTAGTAACTCTTTTTCAGATATTAGGGGAATTAACCTTATTGTTGTATGATTAATAATTTGCAACTCCTTTTGAGATATTAGGGGAATTAACCTTATTGTTGTATAATTAGTAACTCCTTTTCAGATATTAGGGGAATTAACCTTATAATTGTATAATTAGTAACTCCTCTTCAGATATTAGGGGAATTAATCTTATTATTGTATAAGATTTATTGAAATATTGTCTTTTGCTTTACAAATATTGAACTATATAATGCAAAAAAAAAATTTATATTATTAAAATAATTTAAGTTATATATTTTCCTATTTCTGCATAAAGATTATGGAATTAAAAATTTGGTATTTGTCTGTTTCATAACACCAAGTGTACATGCATGTCAAAGGAATGTAAATTTATGACCCCGTACCCCAACCCCATGAACGGCGATGAAATATAATCGATAATCAATATTTCGATATAATATTTATCAATATCATATTATTTTTATTATTGTTTTATTTTGATTATTATTATTGTTATTATTATTATTATTATTATTATTAGTAGTAGTAGTATATGTAGTAGTAATAGTAGTAGTAGCAGAATGGTAATCATAAATATCAATAATATTGATATTTCTAAATTTGAACAGGAGGTAGAGATAATTGTGTGCCCTGTGATAACAACTCGAAGTCGTTATAAAGTCGTTGATTTCGCAAAAACTGTGATGAAATCCTTTTATTTTATTATATACCAAAGACCAAAGGTGAAGCCCAATATCGCTGGATTTGTAATGCCTTTCTCATATGAGGTAAAAACAAAAACAAACTAATAATAATAATAATAATAATAATAATAATAATAATAATAATAATAATAATAATAATAATAATAATAATAATAATAATAATAATAATATTATTTGGCTTTTTTTTTTTTTTTTTTTTTTTTTTTTTTTTGCAGACATGGTAGCTTGTGTTCGGAACAACCCTGTTCATAACTATGCTTTCTATGTTTTAAACACTTTTTTTAAAATTGATACGTATGTATTAAAATTAATATATATTATATATATATATATATATATATATATATATATATATATATATATATATATATATATATTATATATATATATATATATATATATATATATATATATATATATATATATATTAATAATCTCTGTGGGAAAAGTTGAGGGCAACATAAAACAGACCAGAGTTGAGGGAACATAATTTATCCCTGATTTAAGAGCAGAAATCTCTCAATTTAAGTCTTTTTAATAAGTGTTACTCAATGGAAGTAGGTAAAACAGAATGGAAGAAGAATGTCCTAGACAGATTTTACTATTGGTCTATATGAATAAATTA
>SEYY01004339.1:22500-30000 GCA_009176605.1 Armadillidium nasatum
GTACAATATTTGAACTTGTTCATTTATTGCAGCTAAGCATTGGACAAAGGTTGGTGATAAATTATTAGTCCTCTAAAAGATTCGTAATAAATTAATAAAAATAAATAGATGAATAGACCGATTTACCTTTTCATTTACAATAGAATTATTATTCAACAAGTTAAGGTGCATACGATCTCAAAAATAATACATGTGATGAATCGGCTAAAAATTTTTAAGCTTTTCTAATTTAGGCTGACAATTGTTGTAATACATTAATACATTGAAAACTACGAGCTCTGAACAAAAGGGAACCAACATTTTTAGATCAAAATACCTTTATGAGGTACATGTTAAAGAATTTATGTTTTTATTTTCATTCGTGAATCATTAGATTTGAAAATATGAGAAAGTACGAAGCCACACTGGCCTATCAAAGGATATCTCATCCCCAATTGTCAGTTCATGAGTGAAATTTATTTTAAAGAAAAGAAAAAGGGAGAGTATTCTAAACATAAACACATTACGATAGACCAACCAGTCAAAAACACATTAAATTTTACACTTCTTACATGTCAGACTCTGATTAAAAAACATTGAAGTAAAAAAATAAATAAATACATATATTTATCAAATAATATTACTTATCAATTTATCACTTCTTAGACAACTATCCATTAGTGGCAGAGCCAGACTGAAATTTGGAAATGACACGCAAACCGACACATTGATGACCGGGATAAATTCTTGCTTACGGATGAGATCGACATCTTTGTGTGTATTGACGGTATACTGAACAAAATATTACTAGCAACACATACTCATGTTATTCCTTTTGAACCTTAAATCAGAGATGGGATCTGTTCTATTGCACACTGGCCAGTGAATAGTCAATGAATAATTGAATAGGTACACATTAAAACATTCCATTGACCAGCTTACAATTTAAGCCTCAATCTCATACAATATGACGGAGACAATTAAACTAAATAAATAAATAAATTCTAAATAAACTCCAGTAAACTCTTGCCTTGGGAAGACTTCAAAAGATACTACAGTATACGACGCTTAACTAGGAACATGAGAAGATTTAAACAAGCCGTAATTAGAAGGTATATTAAGGAACATTAAAATAGTGTATAATGAGAACAATAATTTTTATACTGCATTGCTTATCTGCTACTAGTGCATAATTTTCTTCATTTTCATGCATTGATGAATAATTGTAATATCAAATATGTCTACGAAGAACTTGTGTCATTTATTTACAAATTTAACATGGAAGCAGATACTTAAATACATTTTTATATCGAAAAAGAAAAGGAAAAATAAAAATCAGAAATGCTTTGATATTTTATTTAAGAGTAACGTGTTAAAAATGTACAATATTAATACAACAGTATAATTTACAAAATTATCAAATGAATGATTCGACTAGCAGATCATGGTTATTATCTAACATGCACTAATAGATTGACTATCGAAAAGAAAAATCACATTCCTAACTTCTTTAACTTTAGGAGAGATTTAGAGGTAAATATTTAAATGGTGCTAACTCTTATCAGTTCACTTTATAGAAATTGTAAAGTACTACAAATATAAAATAATAAACTGGCCTTAATCTTCAATTTTATTTTGAACACTTTCAAGGTTTAAAACCCTTCGTTTTGATAAAAATAAAAAATAAAAAAATTTTTAAGCAATCATATGAGTATATCTGACCCCATAAATTAGAGCAAAAACTATTCAAATTTATAGAAAACAAATTCTTTAACAGAAACCCAAGCTCTCCATTACATACGTGTAAAAAAAATATAAAAAAAAATTAAAAAAATATCCACCAGATCCATACCACTTCATTTCTTTGAAAATAATCTTTACTTCAAAAACAGAAATAATTTTCAAATATTTTAAATAAATGAAAAATATATAAAAGCAATAACAAATACCAAGTTTCACTTGGTTTTACAAATATTTAACTAGTCTTTAAATAAATACGATGAGAATCAAATATACAAAAATAGCAATAAATTCGTTTTCCTAAAAATTTATGATAATTATATTTATATTTATTTATTCATTACAGTTCTACTGGACATACCCTAAGGAAATTAGTATCGAAGAAAATAACATGAATAGAGATATCATCACGAAAATACCTACGAACATCCGGAGATAGGGTTAGCGAATGCGAAAGGCGCAAATGGTCAACACCTTCATCGGTCCCGCCGATGCAATGTCTAATCAAATGAGTTGAAGCGTTTGTGTCGGACGGCTTGAGACGAAGTCCATCTTGGCGTTTCTTAAGAAGACGTGAGACTTCACCCAGTGATACATTCCTTCGCGGCAGACGAACAGGTTGTAAAGTTTGACGTCCAGACATATACTCACCAACTAAATTGACAATATCTAAAGCATTCATCGATTCCCAAAGACCATCTGAGGCAAGAATCATAAACTTTTCATGTGGCTTTAGACGATGATAACTTACTTCAGGTTTTGCCGTTAAATAAGGGGGTGTATGACAATTGCGTAAGAAAGACATATCAATGGCACTAACGGACTGAAAAATTTCCATCTGCAAAGCGCGATCCCATTTGAATCTAACATCTCCAAAAGCTCGAAAAGGCATAAGAGTTCCTAGTAACCTTTGATTAAAAATTATTGTATCCCTTTCTGATTCAGGATGTTCACTTAAAATTCTCTTCACTTCTGTAAGATTTTCCCAATTATGATCCTTTGTGAGACGATTCACAACCCACCCACCATGCGACTCCTCGGCAACTTCCCCAATCAATGCACCACAGTCACCAGTATTGGCTATATGTACATGAGGTCCATCAATATGAGCAACGCAAGCCACAGACCCTGAAAGAGCAACACTTAGTAACGTTGGATATATTGGTGAATTCTTGTTTTCTAAAACTTCATTGCTAATATCGTTATCAAGTTGCAAAAATGAACTGGTGAGAGCATCATCCATACTAAAGTCAGAGGCTGAATCGTTCAAAAGATGATTGCACCATTTCAGAAAAGAAGAATCATATATCCTTTGTAACTCAGGAATGAACTCAGTTGTATCATTGAAGACCTTCGTCAGTTTTACCATTCGTCCTTCTTCGAACTCGGATATAATACGACGAAGCTCTGCACGAGGTAACAATGATGCTGCGATATAGTCAAATAACCTTTTAGACACCACCTGACTACATTCTGGACCTCCATGTCCATCAAAAACTCCAAAGAGAAACCCTGAAAAAAAAAACATCAGCATAATCAATATTGCTTCAAAGTTCCAAGCAAGCGTAACATTTATAACCAATAAACAAATTTTATCTTTCATTATGAAGATCACAGCAATGATAATATTTAAATACTTGAAAACCATCACATAAACCTTTTAAAAAATAATTTATTTGTACGAATTTTTTTTTTTTTTTTTACAAAACTCAGCACCTTCAAGACGAGTAATATTTCAATGTTGTAATTACATTTATTTTTTTTAATATGAAAATGGACATCAGAATTTAGAAGTACAGAAAGGTAAGCGTTAACTACAGAAAGACAGCCGATTCCTTCATGAAAATAAAGAGCAATGATACAATATTCAAAATTACATATGCAAAGATTTTTAAAAGAATATTAAAACCATAGACAGAGAAGATAATTCCCCTAAAATATTTCAACCCGATTTTGATAAATAATTGGAACATCAAAGAGTGCAGGGTAGCAAAGTACGAACCTTAAAAGAGAAAAAATCTTTCACCACCGTAATAAATTTTTCCTTTGGCTAAGTGCAGTCTAGAAATCTTTGTTAAGATAAGAACAAACAATTTAAAATTAGAATTTATTTTTATTTAGTAATTTAAAAAGAAATAATGACATGATATGAAAACATGAAGAGTAAAATATTTAAAAGTAGATCAGAATGTACCCCACACAAAAAAAAGATGAAAACTGCTTTTGGGTACTCACCCAACCGCTTTGTACTCGATGCAATCCTTTAAAGCATGCCCAAAATGTCAGCTATTTTCTGAAAATTAATTAAAGAACACTTTCCCAAACTTTGTGTAAAAATTTGTTGTAAATTCAATTTCAGAATGATTCAGACAATTATGGTACAAAGAACACCAATTAAGTTTAAAAATAGTCTCATCTTTTAGAGCAAATGAATATCTTCAAATTTTGGCGTATTGCACAAGCTTTAAACACTCTTTTAGAAAGCATATGTTATAACTACCTATAATTTAAACAAATCCAAAGCAACAAACTTTTATTCATTTAGTTTTTGAGGTAAGAATAGAATTTTAATACCATAATCATATAAATATCTTGTATTTTCAGGGTGTTAGCAAACTGGCAATATTCTGGATGCCCATATAATTAAGAATTCGTATTTCTTGCAAATGCAATCAAGTAAAATCACACCAGCTGTCTATTTACAAAATTTCTGCAAGTACAGGTAAAATACCATATCACAAAAGTGGGAAACATGATGGACAGAATAAATATATTTTGGATACTGATGTCTTTGAATGGAACCACAATTACACATTACTAATGTGAGGTGAGGTATATCAAACTCAAAAACTATTACAAAAATAATTAAGTCTTTGCTTTCCAGAATGATAAGGCAAGCAATATCCTTTTTATTTACACACACGCACCCTTCCCCCCCCCAAAAAAAATCCCATGAATTGAACATTTTTCAGTTTTTCACATCAACACTATTAATACTATTCAATCACTTACACTCCATTATCTTACAAAATTAATAAACTACTCATCAATATAATAATAATAATAATAAAAAAAAAAAATATATATAATATATATATATATATATATATATATATATATATATATATATATATATATATATATATATATATATATATATATATATATATATATATATATATATATATATATATATATATATATATATATATATGCCATAATAAATGGCTTTTTTTCAATATTTTCAAGCCAATTTGACTAAAATGTTAATTATTAATATTATTATTTTGCCTCTTTTTGCAATTTCTGGACTGCTCTCGAATTTAATAAAAATTTGCAAAATATGTCATTTAATTGCTGATTACGAATGTAAATCTTATTTTCAAGGAATTCACATTTACTGAGATAAGGTTAAGGTTGTCCAAATTTAAGGCAATATCGATCTTTACTAATACAATAATTTATGTATTACAATATCCTATGCATACGACCGTGCACTTTAGTTTTCTGATTCAAAAATTTTTTTTTCGTGTTTTTGCTTAAGAATTCAGAGGTTTATATTTAACAGTAAAAATTTTATATTTTTTAGTCAAAAAAAATATAAAAAAATAAATATATAAAATAAAATAAAAAATGTAACCTAAATGATCCGTCTCTTGTAATTATACAGAGGAATTTACATACAAAGCTTTACAAATAATTCTTGCATTACATTTTGACTAACAGTTAGCTTGGAATGTAAATGTTATATTTACTATGGTACTTATTAGTATTATGGAAATAAGAATTTGGGATCAGGTAAAAGAATTCTATTGCATTTTAATAAAACCACCAGTTGGTTAAGAACATAACTTTCTCTCTACATCAAAGCACATCCTAAATCACAAAGCCAAAGAATTAGACAGACTGTTGAAAACTAGGGTTTTAAGAAGCTGAAATTCATTATGTCGTCATAAATAAGATAAAAAATGTATGGGTATAAATTAGAGATGGAGCGATACCAAAATTTTTACCGATACCGATACCGGTATCGGTATCGGAAAATATGCCGATACTACTACCGATACCGATACTTTACTCTTATCCAAAAATTTTGCCGATACCGATACCGATGAACCGATATCCGATACCGATACTTCACTCCATCCCTAGTATAAATTATAAATTTATACTGCAAGTGCAAGATTGTTAAAATATGATCATCTAATTTGATTTTTGTTTATTAAATATTTCCTCTATGTATCTTTTCTTAATTTTAATGACTTATCTTGTACAGGGAAATTGAAAAAAATCTATGATAACTTAGATTTGCCTCAAATAGTCATTGTTACCTTTAACATAAAAAAAAAAACCCAAGTAATGTTTAATATCATTACAGATTTATAAGGCAATACATACAACATAACACTTCAAATCCTTTCAAACTATAACCTACAATATCTCTGTGACACGATTTTTTCAAAAGGGTGGATTCACCGGTTGCACATAAATGCTACATTTTTATCACATTTAAAACTATCATCTTATAGTACTATATTTACGGCATATAGTTCTCTTAAACATTTAATACAAAACCACACACCAATTTTTACGATTTTCTCTATCTTTATCAAAGAAAATTGAAAAATGTTTAGATATAATATTCGTCTACTAATTACGGCGTTGAGTGTCAGACAAACATATCATCTGGATTTTAAGACATGTAGAAATAACACTGCAAATTGAACTAAAAGCTGCAACAAAGGAAGGATTCTTCTGTCACATATGCCTGATACCATAAAATATTTAAACCCTGGAATATATAAATATTACAGAATGGCAACTTAAAGGAAGACAATTAGAATCAGTGTAGATATATTTTGTCAACAGATTAGTTACCATCTCTGATTCAAGATTGTGTAATATGAATGAGCATAGTAGACGACCAAAGACTGAATTTAGACTGAACATAGCCAAGTATGAGTTCAAAAAATTTTGGTCATGTTCTGTGTTTGAGTACTGAACTCGGTATTTTGCAAAAATAAAATATATTATATGATTAATTTTTTTTTACTTTTCTATAATGAATTTCGAGAAAGAAAGAACATGAGTGGCTAACGTATACTGATCATAACAATAAAACAAAAGATGAAATAATTTGAAAATGTTAAGATTACTGTCATATTTACCTGAAGTTAAGAGACATCTTGACACAGCTAACTTGTCTTCAATTGGTGTATTGGAAGCAAGCTGGTTAGAGTCTGCTGATGCAATGGCATGCATTGACGGATTAACAAAAGCTTCACCGAAACCAATTTCATTTTCTTCTCTAAGTTGCAATGTTTGCTCATTATGAGTTAATATTTCACTAACCTATATATATATATATATATATTATATATATATATATATATATATATATATATATATATATATATATATATATATATATATATATATATATATATATATATATATATATATATATATATATATATATATATATATAATATACTAATTGGGGGATGGACAAAGGCTTGCAGTAAAGGGAAAGAAAAAAAAAAATTTAACCTGGTTTGTGTAAATATGATGAATGACAAAGGTATTCGTAAACATTAAACACAAACATATACACATAACAATACTCAAACATATTTGAACCCATTAATTCCTACAAATGATAAAAAAAAAAAAAAATAAATAAAAAACATTAAACTATTTTAATTTAAAAAGTAGTTAAAGAGTATTACTCCAGTTTAATGGTTAATGAACATGATTCAAAATAAAATTTATTATTTAAAA
>SEYY01004339.1:32500-51903 GCA_009176605.1 Armadillidium nasatum
AGCAAAATATCTACAAATATTTAAATGTATAAGAAAATAACAGTAATATATAATTACAAAAAGAAAAAAGAAAGAAAAAAAGAAAAGAAAGTATTTTAAACTTACCTTCACAAAAAACATAGAATATTCTGATTGTGACTATTTAATTATTCACAAAAATAATAATAATTAAGATTTCTCTTTTCTTTCTTTCTTTATTATCAAGACAGTATCACTACTATCACTGTCAGTCACTGGGTATCACTGTTACATGAATAAAGAAATATTTTATCCTTTTAAAAAAATGGGTAAAAGGTTAAAATTTAAAGTAAAAAAAAAAAAAAAAGGTAGAAAAAATATACTCATTGTCTATAGCTAAAAGTTTTGTAGTGAGATAATATTTGGGTAAAGAAATGAATTCGGAATCTCAAACTACAAATCTTTATATTCATAATGAGGAATTTTCATAAAGTAGTCTTATCATCAATATATATATATATATATATATATATATATATATATATATATATATATATATATATATATATTATATATATATATATATATATATTATATATATATATATATATATATATATGGGATTAATGAACCGTAGCTTCAGCTTTGGTATGCTGATTAATTCGGCAAATGGCTGAAGCCAATGAGAGGGCATATTGAATGTCCTAAATGCTGTTAATTAGTAAAACAGATACTTTAAATTTCAAACAAATTTTTAGCACTTGGGATGTAATTGAAATGAATTTTATAATAAATGTGTTGACTGAAATTAAAAAAAAAAAAAAATTCAAGTAATAACTAATTTGCATTTGAAATTTGAACATGAAAAGTTGCTAAACTATTAATAGTTACAATGGAAAAATTCTATATCTTCACTGTTTCTGATTTTAATCTACTTCTGGTTGCTTTGTATATATTTCCAGTTATATTGAAAAGACTCTCATTCACATATGTTTAAATTCAAACTTAATGACTATTTTCTAATGAAGTTCATCCTAGAAAGTTGCTTATTTTAAACATAAATTACTGCATTGTTAATTAAGCAATTTTTTGAACAATATAGTTTTTCTTGTAAAACTTTAGTCAAGAAAATAAATAAAAACAAATATAAAAATTTTTGTGATTCTCAAAATACATCTTTGTTATTTATGAAGAAACCATTTTAAATTTTACTTTTTTTGGTGGCAATAATATGGATTCCTGGCTGATTATCCTAAATTACTAATTAATACTTTTACTATGGTAAAAATGACATAAAACAATCCAAACAGACTAGTAACAGGATTAAAACTTTAAAACCATTGGAGAAAAAGCATGAATTTTGATTGGCTGTCAGAGCAACATTGAAATACATCATTGTGATTGGTCCAAAATACTTTAGAAAAATTACTGGAACAACACACAAGAGTTTAATTAAAGTTATCAACTGGAATAGTCACTCATTCGATAGCTCTTCTCAGAAACACTGAAAAGAGTCATTCTTTTGTTTGCTTTTGACTGAGACATTGTTAATACTGGTTTTAAGTTCATTTTTAAATAATTATAAAATTTTTACATTTATATTTATAACTGATAAAAACTTTGAAACATGTATATAAAAGAAGGTAATATTAAAGTTTACTTTTGCCTAATCCAAGACTTAAGAGAAACTTAAATGTATGTGTTATTGTTGATTATGTTTACTTATTTGTCTAGACTGAGTTTAGTTTTGGAAAGGATTTGTCATTAGACATATTAATAAGCGTTCTTTATCGAGATTAATTATGGTTATCTTTCAATAATTAACTTAAATTTTAAATAAAGTGGTTAGCATTTTGACATTTAACTTAGACCTGGAATAGATTATGGTGTGTCCACTAACTTTTAACATTATTATTTACCTTTTGATGATTTAATTTACTTTTGAGTAGATTGAATAGATACTAATGAAAATAGCCAGTATGAAGTTCCTAGTCATCCAAATGAATATGTTCAAATACAAAATTAAGTAACATAGAAAGTATTTTGATATGTAAGAGAGCATACCTCAGACAGAGAACGAGTTGGGAAACCCTATAGTATCTTCAGAATACTGATTTTAAAAAATTTTAATATGTAAGAACATGGACAAAACATGTAAAATTCTAGTAGTTTAAAGCTCTTAAAAAATTCAAACAAACTTTTCTCCAGTCTGTGGGGTAAATCAATTTCATCTTAGAGTACATATATGTTAAACAGCCTTCATTCTCAATAGAAGGTGAAGCAGAGAGATATTTATAAGACAATATATGAAAATCAATCAGCAGAAACTAGACAATGATAATTGAGAAAAAACATGATGATGATAATCGTCCCATCATTAATATATATATATATATATATATATATATATATATATATATATATATATATATATATATATATATATATATATATATATATATATATCATAAAATGGGGTAAAACTAACCAAAATTTTGAAAATTTCAACTTTCAGGAGTTGCAAAATATTAGGATTACATGATATAACTATTTATAATTGTTTTGAGAAATATGAACCTCTCTGAATATTTTTATATAATAAATAAAGTAAATGGAAATATGTAAATTACTGTTAAATTTTTTTTGAAAATTGAAGGTGACCAAAAAATTAAATAGGGTAAAACTAACAACTACACAATATTTAAAAATGTTAATTGTAATGTTATTTCTAGTAAAATTGTTGATATCTAAAGACGTACTAAACCTATGTGATAAAACTATTAATTATGAAAACTGTACAAATCTTTCTAACTCTAAACTTGGTCACAATTTACTGACTTGGTTATTAAATTTACAAAATGTTATAAATTTGCGACCCAACTTGCATAAATAATTATACGCACATATACGTGATTAAACCACAGTATAAATACATAACGTAATTAGACTTGCCATCCAATATTGAATATTAGTGGGACACATTGCTTTAGCAATTATCAGCTGATGTATATAAACAAACGTAAATATATTTTAAAATCTAATTTAATCAGTCATTTAATTAATTTAAAAAATCACTTAATTTAATTAATATCATTAAGCCCATATGTTAGAATATAAGATAAAGTACTAGTCAAACGAAGAAATTAAAAAGACTTTGGCGATAGCCATGATTTAGAACGTTGGAACCATAGGAACCATAGAATTTGGTTGGAACCAACGAAATTTTGAATAATTGAAAATAATTAATTTGCTTCATTTAAAACAAATTAATGATCCGAAAAGGCTAAAATAATTGCCCAAAATAATGTGCAAACAAAATCTACATGTGTAATAATATTTACAAAAGGTTTTTATTCTAACATAAGGCCTTAGCCTAACTCCACGTTTGTTTACATCTCGTAACCATTCAAGTTGCTGCAGCGAAAATTGAAAATTTAGATTCCCATCTTGAATTTTCGCTGCCGCGAGCAGAAAATTATTGCAGCAGTATCAAGTGGGACACGCTGCATGAGCCATTTCCCTTTAATTAAGAATCTTCAATATTCTTAAAGAAACTTGACCATGAAACACACCCTAAAAAAATAGGCATACTCACAGTGGTATGCCGAAAGAGTATGGATACTGATATTTTTTCCGATAGTATCGATATTTTCCTCATTTTTACGTTTATAAATTTTGAGCAGTTTTCTGTTATAAAGTTTAAAATAACATGTGCATATAGTTTAATTCTTTTTAACCCCTATTTCATTGTTAATATTGGAGAAAGGAGAGCGATTTGGAGAACTGAGAGAAAATATTAATGATAGATACAAATAGGGAAGAAAAGATATGCCCAAAGTTGATATGCCAGAGATAAAAACTATGATGAATCGTACATAGTTTTGCCAGGTAGATGAAGATACTTAAATGACTACAACATGCAAACATCAAATTCAGTTCCATTTATTTTTTGCCTTTACTGTAAATTATGGATGCTTCATTAAAAATATTTATTAAAAAAAAAAAAAAAAATCAGTAGGCTTAAAAGTGGGAGTTTTGCTTACAAAAGGAAACAGCTATAGCTTTCACTCGGAGTTAAAGGGAAAGGGAAGTAAGGTTCAACTATAAACTATTACAATTCCTCTTAAAATTTCTTGCACAGCCTTTCTTACAACAAATGATTTTGTAATTAAAATGTAATAATACTAATAATAATAATAATAATAATAATAATAATAATAATAATAATAATAATAATAATAATAATAATAATAATAATAATAATAATAATAATAATAATAATAATAATAATAATAATAATAATAATAATAATAATAATAATAATAATAATAATAATAATAATAATAGGTAATGCAATATTAAATGTAATTACAATACATTAATAATCAATTTGTCATGATCATATACTATATAATGCAGTTATGAAATAAGAAATTTAAGTTTTGAATGTGGAATTTTTTCAGATGTACTTTATTGAAGTATATATGATAGTCAATTTTACATAACACTGCTTCCATTTGATTATATATATATATATATATATTATATATATATATATATATATATATATATTATATATATATATATATATATATATATATATATATATATATATATATATATTATATATATATAGAATTAGTGAGATAGGAGAGTTGATAAGACGAAAAGCAATAGACTCCACCTTTTCTAGGAGCGCTGCATGAGTGGAACCACACCAGATGAGTGAGGCGTGCTCTATACAGGGACGAACAACACCCCTATAAAGAGCAAGCAACTGGGGTGGCGTAAAAAAACTCACAAAGGTACCTATGAACACCCAACCTCTTAGAAGCTTGTTTAGAAAGAGAAGTAATGTGATCTTTCCAAGAAAGATCACGAGAAAAAGAAATACCAAGAATATTAAGGAGAGAAGAAGGTTTGAGTTGTGAGTTTTAGAAGAAGATATCATAGTTGTGTGGAAGATTGTGTCGAGTATAGAGATGGAGGAATTGAGTTTTTGAAGTATTGAAAACGACCATATTTTATCTGCCCCAATTTGAAATTCGAGATAGATCAGAGTTAGTTGGGAGGGGCGCCTTTCAAACTGAAAAGATTAATGAAGGGTGGAGTCATCGGCATAGAAGTGGATAGGAGATGAGGTAATAAAAAGAAGATCATTAATGATAAGCAGAAAAAGTGTTGAGGATAGGACAGATTCTTGAGGAACACCACTATTAATATGTTTATGAACGCGGTGATCGTCTACAACAGCTGCTAAGGAACGTTCAGAAGGGAAATCAGAGTGAAAGTCACAGATAGAAGGATATATTACGAAAGAGGGAAGTTTGGAAATCAAAGCTTTGTGCCAGACTCTATCGAAAGCTTTCGAAATGTCTAGCGTCACTGCAAAAGGTTCACCGAAATGCCGAAGAGCGGAGGACCAAGAGTCAGAGAGAAGGGAAAGAAGATTACCAGTAGAGCGTTTCTTACGAAAGCCATACTGATGACCAGAGATAAGATTAGAAGAATTGGGATGTTTCCAAATCTTCCTGTTGAGGATAGATTCGAAAACTTTAGAAAGAACGGATGTTAAAGAAATGGGACGATAGTTAGAGGATTAAGAGGAGTCCCCCTTCTTCCGCACAGGTTGAATGAACGCTCGTTTTCAGCAAGAAGGGAAGGTTGAAGTAGAAAGGCGAAGACGAAATAGTTTACCAAGGCACGGTGCAAGCTCGGAAGCACAAGTTTTGAGAACAGCAGGAGGAATACCATCAGGATCATACGCCTTCTTACTGTTAAGCTCAGAGAGAGCAGAAATGACATATTTAGAAGAAATTAAAATGTTAGGCATAAATGAGTTGGAGTGGATTTAAGGAGGAGGAATAGCTCCGGAGTCGTCTAAGGCAGAGTTGGAGGCAAAAGTTTGATCGAAGAGTTCAGCTTTAGAAGAAGGTAAAATAGCAGTTGTGCCATTGGAAGATATTAAAGAAGGGAAAGAGGAAGAAGCAAAGTTAGAGTTGACATCTTTTGCAAAATGCCAGAAAGGGGAAGAGGAAGAGGAATCAGAAAGATTATTGCATTTGCTGCGGAGAAAAGAGTTTTTGGTATCTCGAAGAATAGATTTTGCACGATTCCAGGATGAGATGTAAATTAAATGAGTTTCAGGGGTTTGAAAACGACGGTAATCTCTGAAGGCAGCATCCCTGCGGCGTATAGCGCGAGAACAGGTAGACTGAAGGGGATGCTTAAAAATTCAAAAGTTGGTGTTTTTTCTGGTACCGAGAGAGAACTTTTTGAAAAGCTCTATCCTTTCTCTATCTTTATTTGAAAGATGAAGAAAATCCATCGATTCATTTTTTTTATAGGTGGGGGCGAATACCCCCTTTTATTGCGTCTGACTTTTTTTACTAAATATGTTATAAAATATATAATATTTATTATTTTTCTTTCATTTTTTCTGTACCAAATTAAAAAGATTTAGGTCTCTTCAAAAAGATATCAACGAAGCTCGTACGCCGTGGCCTTCTGTGTTTTTTGCATGTTAGAATCCAAATGAAATCGTTTTTTTTTTTTTTTTTTGTCAAATGTTGATATGTTTTTGTTTTATTCTAATAGAACCGCATTTTTTTCGTCTATAAAACTACGTAATTATCTTCGTCAAACTCCCTTTAGTTCTTTAAAAAAACTTTGAAAGAAATCGATCGATTGAATTAATTTGGGCGAATTTTTACGCGTGAGGAGTAAAAAAAAAAAAAAAAAAACAGTAAAAGACACGCCCACAAAATTATCATTATTATCACGATTTTTTTTCAATGTTTACGTGGTCATATCTCAAAAACTATTTAAAATTATAAAAAAGTAATTACATATTTGAAATCAGAGTATTATTTTCTATAAATCTGTATGAAAATATTTATCTAAATTTAAAGAATACTTATATTTTTTATAGATGACAAATGACCTTGAAAAATTACAAAGAACGGTGGAGCTTGCAGACTCTTTTTCAGGGAAACTATAACAAATTTTAAAAATCCAGTTATATATTTGAAAACGGCTATAAATTTCCTATAAAATACCTGAAAAAAAAGAAAAAAAAAATTACAAAAAATTTTTATTCCCAAAAAGTGACTTCATATAGTGAAGGATTCCCTGAAACTAAGATTTGTTAGGTTTAGTAAAAGGGAAATAATATGGAATGTACGCCTCCATGCCAGAGAGAATCACCTCGGTTATGCCCTCTGCACACTCAGAGGGACCCCTCCCACGAAAGATGCAATCATTTCACTGGAAATCAGGGAAATACAACCGCAAGTCAGACCAGTTAGCATCACCGGTGTCAGAAACGCCTCCTCGCCGAGGGAGGGGGCAGTTCTTGCGGAAGACTTGAAGAGACAGAACAAGATACAGAGATAAGAAGGTAATCGGATGAACTCAGAGGAGAGAATGATAAGAGGTTAAAAAAAGATCAAGTATGTTGGGTTCATCACCAAGACGGTCAGGATACGGGTAGGGAGCTGCACCAACTGCTCAAGGTTGTTCTGGACAGAAAAGTTGTAGGCGGGTTCACCGGCTGGATCATGAGAACTAGATGATAGCCATTGGCGTTGGTGAACATTGAAATCACCTAAAATAATGATTTCGGAGAAAAGAGAAGAAGAAAAGAAGTTTAAATAGTTTTTGGAGTTTAAATAGTCAACGAAATTTTATAGTCAGTAGAATTAGGAGATAAATAGAAAGAACAAATAAATTTAGTAGTAGAATTGCAAGAGAGCTTAAGCCATAAAGTAGAGAATTCAGGAGACTCCAAATTAGAGACACGAGAGCAAATAACAACGTTGAGCACCAATGCGCAACAACAGCTTTTGGCTGAAAATTGAGGATAGAGACACTAGGAGGTAACAGAATATGGTTTGCTGTCAGTACACTCAAGCACATGAGTTTTGGTTAGAAACAAGAGATGAGGTTTAGAAGACGAGAGATGGTGTTTGACAAAGGGAAAATTAGAAAAATGACCGCGAATGTTACAGAAATTAATGAAAAAAGAAGACCGTGCACCGGGGCAAGCAGGACGCAGGGTCATGGCGGCACCATCCCCATCATCGGAGGCCGCCAACTCCCAAGCGATGATGGAGTGAGGGGTGGATGAGGGGCATTCTTTGGATGCCGCCCATCGAAGCATCTCCGAGGGAGCTCTGAGTTTAGCCATTTTGTTTTGTCTTGTATTATAAAGGTAATGTAGAGTAAGCGCTTTTAAATATATGGGAACATGTGAAGAAATGGGGTGGAGAGGTAGTGGGAGTATGAACCAAAGGGTAACGAAGTGAAACGGAATGGTCTATCCCATCGTTTCACTCCGTGGATTATGCCCAATAAGGGGTGCATGCATCGCTTCCGACGGCGCTACGTCCTCCCCCTATGTTTGTTTATATAAATATATATATATATATATATATATATATATATATATATATATATATATATATATATATATATATATATATATATATATATATATATATATATATATATATATATATATACTGTCTCTATCCTCAATTTTCAGCCAAAGGCGGTTGTTGCGCTTATGTGCGCAACGATGTTATTTGCTCTCGTGTCTCTGATTTGGAGTCTCATGAATTTTCTACCTTATGGCTTAAGCTCTCTTGCAATTCTACTACTAAATTTATTTGTTCTGTCTATTTATCTCCTAATTCTACTGACTATAAAAAATTCTTCGACTATTTAAACTCCAAAATAGAGCACATTCTATCCTCTTCTCCTTTCTCTGAAATCATCCTTTTGGGTGATTTCTAGTTCTCAATCTCCAGCCGGTGAACTCGCCTTCAACTTTTCTATCCAGAACAACCTTGAGCAGTTGGTGCAACTCCCTACTCGTATCCCTGACCGTCTTGGTGATGAACCCAACATACTTGATCTTTTCTTAACCTCTAATCCTTCTCCTTATACTGTTAAACTCTTTCCTCCTCTGGGTTCATCCGATCACCTTCTTATCTCCGTATCTTGTTCTGTCTCTTCAAGTCTTCCGCAAGAACGGCCCCCGCCTTCGGCGAGGAGACGTCTGTGGCACTTCGGTGCTGCTAACTGGTCAGACTTGCGGTTGTACTTCTCTGATTTCCCATGGAATGATTATTGCTTTCGTGGGAGGGGTCCCTCGGAGTGTGCCGAGCGTATGACCGAGGTGATTCTCTCTGGCATGGAAGCGTACATTCCATATTCTTTCCCTTCTACTAAACCTAACAAACCTTGGTTTAACTCTGCTTGTTCTCGCGCTATCCGCCGCAGGGATACTGCCTTCAGAGATTACCGTCGTCTTCAAACTCCTGAAACTCATGCTACTTATATTTCATCCCGGAATCGTGCAAAATCTATTCTTCGAGATACCAAAAACTCTTTTCTCCGCCGCAAATGCAATAATCTTTCTGGTTCTTCTTCATCTCGCCCTTTCTGGCATTTCGCAAAAAATGTCAACTCTAACTTTCCTTCTTCCTCTTTCCCTCCTCTAGTATCTTCTGATGGCACAACTGCCATTTTACCTTCAACTAAAGCTGAACTCTTCGCTCAAACTTTTGCCTCTAACTCTACCTTGGACGATTCCGGAGCTATTCCTCCTCCTACAACCCCCTCCAACTCATTTATGCCTAACATTGTAATTTCTTCTAAAGATGTCATTTCTGCTCTCTCTGAGCTTAACACTAAGAAGGCGTATGGTCCTGATGGTATTCCTCATGCGGTTCTCAAAACTTGTGCTTCTGAGCTTGCACCCTGCCTTGGTAAACTATTTCGTCTTTGCCTTTCTACTTCGATCTTCCCTTCTTGTTGGAAACGTGCGCTCATTCAACCTGTACCGAAGAAGGGGGACCCTTCTCAACCCTCTAACTATCGTCCAATTTCTTTAACCTCCGTTCTTTCTAAAGTTTTCGAATCTATCCTTAACAGGAAGATTTGGAAACATCTCAATTCTTCCAATCTTATCTCTGATCGCCAGTATGGCTTTCGTAAAGGACGTTCTACTGGTGATCTTCTTTCCCTACTTTCTGACTCTTGGTCCTCCGCTCTTCGGGGTTTCGGTGAATCTTTCGCTGTGGCGCTAGACATATCGAAAGCTTTCGATAGAGTCTGGCACAAAGCTTTGATTTCCAAACTTCCCTCTTTCGGAATCTATCCTTCTCTCTGTGACCTCCTATCTAATTTCCTTTCTGGTCGTTCTATAGCAGCTGTTGTAGACGGCCACCGTTCCTCCTATAAATCTATAAATAGTGGTGTTCCTCAAGGATCTGTCCTTTCTCCAACTCTTTTTCTAATTTTCATCAATGATCTTCTCTCTATTACTTCGTCTCCTATACACTCCTATGCCGATGACTCCACCCTTCATTATTCCTTTCAATTTGAAAGACGTCCCTCCCAACAGCAGTTATTAGACGCAAGAAGGATTGCCTTGGAGCAACTGACCTCTGATCTATCCCTGATTTCAAATTGGGGCAGAGAAAACATGGTCGTTTTCAATGCCTCAAAAACTCAATTCCTCCATCTTTCTACTCGACACAATCTTCCACACAACTATGACATCTTCTTCGAAAACACACAACTCAAACCTTCATCTGTTCTCAATATTCTCGGTGTTTCTTTTTCTCGTGATTTTTCTTGGAAAGATCACATTATCTCTCTCTCTAAACAAGCTTCTAAGAGGTTGGGTGTTCTGTGGCGCCTTCGTAGTTTTTTTACGCCACCCCAGTTGCTTGCTCTGTATAGGGGTGTTGTTCGCCCCTGTATGGAGTACGCCTCGCATATCTGGGGTGGTTCCACACATACAGCTCATCTTGAAAAGGTGGAGTCTAGGGCTTTTCGTCTTATCAACTCTCCTGCTCTTACTAACTTCTCTCCAATCTCTTTCTGCCCGTCGAATTGTTGCGTCACTCTCTCTATACTATCGCTATTACAACGGACATTGCTCTTCTGAACTCTCACGTCGCATACCTCCTCCACTGAGAAGGGCTCGTGTGACACGTCTTTCTACACAGTCTCATCCTTTCTCTGTCCAACTCTCCGACCCCAGACTCAACCGCTATGCTCAATCTTACATGTACTCTACTGGTAAAGTCTGGAACACACTCCCTTTATCTGTTTTCCCAACTTCCTTTGACTTGCACACTTTTAAACGCCGTGTATCGGGTCACGTCGGCAATTAGCGACCCTGAATCCGATTGCTTCCCAACTCCGGTGGATATTGGTAGGCCTTGGGCCTTTGCCCACCGGAGGAGACATAAAAAAAAAAAAAAAAAAAAAAAAATATATATATATATTGTAATTTCTTCTAAAGACGTCATTTCTGCTTTCTCTGAGCTTCACTAAGAAGGCGTACGGTCCTGATGGTATACCTCCTGTGGTTCTCAAAATTTGTGCCTCCGAGTTTGCACCCTGCCTTGGTAAACTATTTCGTCTCTGTCTTTCTACTTCAACCTTCCCTTCTTGATGAAAGCGTGCGCTCATTCAGCCTGTGCCGAAGAAGGGGGACCCATCTCAGCCCTCTAACTACCGTTCAATTTCTCTAACCTCTATTCTTTCTAAAGTTTTAGAATTTATCCTTAACAGGAAGATTTGGAAACATCTCAATTCTTCTAATCTTATCTGATATCCAGCATGGCTTTCGTAAGAAACGCTCTACTGGTCATTCTATAGTAGCTGTTGTAGACGGCCACCGTTCATCCTAAACAAAAAATCTATTAACAGTGGTGTTCCTCAAGAATCTGTCCTATCCCCAACATTTTTTCTGCTTTTCATTAATGACCTTCTCACTATTACTTCATCTCCTATCCACTCCTATGCCGATGACTCCACCCTTCATTACTCTTTTCATTTTGAAAGGCGCCCCCCAACAACAGTTAGTAGAAGCAAGGAGGGTGGCCTTGAAGCAAATAACCTCTGATCAATCTAGCATATCAAATTGGAACAGAGAAAACATGGTCGTTTTCAATGCCTCAAAAACGCAATTCCAACCATCTCTCTGCTCGACCCAATCTTCCACACAATTATGATATCTTCGATCGAAAACACACAACTCAAACCTGAATCTCTCCTTTATATTCTTGGTGCTTCTTTTTCTCTTGATCTTTCTTGGAAAGATCACATTATTTCTCTTTCTAAACAAGCTTCAAAAGAGGTTAGGTGTTCTGAGGAGCCTACAGCATTTCTTCAATCCTCCCCAGTTGCTTACTCTGTATAGGGGTGTTGTTCGTTCGTGTATGGAGTATGCGTCACACATCTGGGGTGGCTCCACTTATACAGCTCTCCTGGAAAAGGTGGAGTCCAGGACTTTTCGCATTATTAACTCTCCTGCTCTCACTAATTCTCTCCAATCTCTTTCTGCCCTTCGAATTGTTGCGTCACTTTCTCTATATTATCAATGGACACTGCTTTTCTGAACTTTCTCGTCTCATACCTCCTCCATTGAGAAGAGCACGTGCGAATCGTCTTTCTACACACTCTCATCCTTTCTCTGTCCAACTCTCTGACCTCAGACTTAACTGCTATGCTCAAAATTACATGTACTCTACTGGTAAAGTCTGGAACACACTTCCTTCATCTATTTTTCCAACTTCCTATGATTTATTCACCTTCAAACGCCGTGTATCAGGTCATGTCGGCCTTTAATTTGACAATTTTCCATACTTTCTCCCTATCTCTGGTGGAATTTTAGTAGTCCTCTGGCCTTTGCCCACCAGAGGTAAAATAATATATATATATATATATATATATATATATATATATATATATATATATATATATATATATATATATATATATATATATATATATATATATATATATATATATATATATATATATATATATATATATATATATATATATACGATTATCACAAGTAATGTTAAAAATCCGATTATCCCTAAAACCTCATCTGTAGACATCTTGCTACCTGAAACTGAGCTTCTCACCAACTGTTATAACTGTATCATGTGGAGGCAAGAACTTTTCAGATATATATTAATAGGTATATCTGTCAGGCATACCTGTTATATTCTATTTTTATATACAATATTTTATATAAAATTTTAATTAAAGAGGAGCTAGTTTTATTACAAAAAGTGTTCCTTCTGCAGTTTTTTTTTTTTTTTTTTTTTTTTTTTTTTTTTTTTTTTTTTTACCCAGAGTTCACTAATTATAATTCTTTAAATGTATAAGTGTTGTAAACTGCGATAGAGTTCTGTACATTTTTATTTTTTATAATTATTATCGTGCATAAATTTGAGGTAGGAACAATGAATTCGGGGTTATGAAAACCGTAAACAAAAGATTTTTTTGGTTTTAATAATGTTTTAGGAAAAGCAAGTGAAAAATCTTTAATTTGAAATTGAAGATTAAAGAGAAAAGTTTCTATTTTAGGGTAATGAAAAATAGCTTTGTTCTCGCATTGAAAAGCTTGAATATGAACTAAATTTTTTAAAGAATATCTGCTTCAGCAAATAAAAGGAGCAGTAAAGAAATATTGAATTTATTAGATAAACCCTTTAAGAAAGCGAACAAAACTTTTAAGAATTAATGAAATCTAGCTCTCATTTAGTTTTCTGCAGAATTAAACCAAAAAATGGAAAGTTACCTGAACAAATGTAGGATTGCGTAAAGCGTGTAGATGCAAATACAGTTTCTCTTTATACTCCTAAATTGAAGTAACCAATTCTATTTTAGTTAAACAAAGTTTTTGAAGAAAACTGCACTCAATTATAGGCTTACTTACATTTAAAAAATTTCATTCTTGCCGTTTTATTTGGTTTCCGAATTTGCATAATTGCTTACGGTAGAACGGGTTCTGGGAAAACTTACACAATTTAAGGAGAAGATTCAGAAAACACTAAAGGTTTGATCCCAAGAGTTGCAGAAGATTTGTTTTAACATCATATAGGAGACGAATGGAAGAGTAATATTAACGTTTCATATCTTGAAATATATAACGAAAAAATTAATGATCTACTGGATAAAACTCCATTTTCTAATTAATAAAAACACGATATAAAGCTTATAAGATCAGGTAGCTTTGAAAAGAATGTTACAAACGTATGCCGTGAAACTGTCAAAGATATGGAACATTTGATGAGAATTGTTAAGGAAGCTTAAAATCGTCGAACTACTCAATGTACTGAAAGTAATAAAAATTCTTCTAGGTCTCATTCATTATTATTTTTACAAGTTTCACGATAACATGCTGTAACGCAGTAAAGTTGGGAGGGGTCATTGTGCATTGTGGACTTAGCAGGATCAGAAAGGGCTAACAATAAGCAGTGTACAAGCATGCAATTTTAGTAGATGACATATATAAACAAAAGTTTAGTGGAATTAGGAAGAGTTTTAGAAAGTTTGAAAAATAATTAACCAACAAGTTGCCGAAGCTCTAAATTAACATTTTTACTAGAAGAATATTTAAGAGGAAATTCAAAAACTATTGTTATTGGTACAGTATCACCAGAAATTAATCATTTTTCAGATACAAAAAATACCTTGTAGTTTTTGTCTCATACAGTTGCTCATATTTAGGTTGGACCACCTAAAGCAATTTTGATAGATAATGGAAAACACATAGAGATGGAAGATGTGCCAGGGTTATAGGAAATTACTCTCCAAGAAACCTTAAAATAAATGGATATATCTTTTGATATTGAATAATCGAGTTAAGAAGAAGAAAGTCCAAAGTAACATCAATTATAGAAATTAAATAAACTAGAAATAAATTAAAAGCCTATTGAAAATATATCGTTTTAGAAGGAGGTTGTGAGCATTATTTAACAAGAAGAATTTGTGAAAGACAAGAATGAAAATGTGTCTGTTTTTATAAAAACCTAACCTCTTTTATCTTTTGTACCACTTGAAGACTAAATTAAAATTGTTTATGAGTAGTGTCCCTTCAATTAAACTCCAATCATGACCAATCCTGTGTTAATAAAAATGAAAGATTTTTGCAATGACAGACTTTTTGAAAATGAATTCGACCAGTATGGCGAGTGTTAAAATTTATTATAGTTTTAGTAAATATTTTTTTAAATGGATAATGAAACGGATATTCACGATCGAGAATCTTTTAATATTAAGAAGCAAAGAAGCGAAAAGAAAAAGAAGAAAAATAATACATAGGATAGTAATATCATTAAACAGTAGTTATTTTCATCAAATGATCAATCGTCATCAATGTTGAATTAAAAAATTAAAGGATATTAAAAATCTGAAATTTTTAAAAGTTCTTTCATGAAACCTTAAATGTTGAATCCTTTAAAAAATATTTACGAGCAGCGTAAGAAACAAAGCATAAATTCGTGGGAGGAGAATGAAATTGATTAGACTTTTGATCATCACAATTAAGAAACGTTTGGCAACACGTTTTTGGAAACTCTCGCTAGAAAATATTTCGAAAACTGTATAGAAAAGTAGAGTAAATCTTAATATGCAACCGAAAATATTAAAGATGCTGATGAGGGTGACTAATTTTAAAAAACATTTTAATTCGGTGTAGAATCAGATTCCTAAGGCTTTGAATCTTCTGATGTTAAGAAAAGTGAAATTTCATATAATGGCTAATATGATACAAAAAATAGAGATGATAAAGAATACTTTTCTTTGACAGAAAATCAAATAATTTTACCTAAAATTTTTGTGTAGCAAGAGATAAAATAAGATTAAATAAAGTAAAATTAATTTTCTATGGCTGAAAATCAAATAATTTCCCCTAAAATTTATCTGTAGAAAGAGGCAAAATAAGATTGTATTTATTAAAAAGAAATGAACAATTAGGCTGATTAAGTAAGTCTAGTTAAAAACTAACTGAACGATTATGAACACGTGAAAACATGCCAGAAGCAGCCTTTGGAATCCGCTAAAAGAAATATATATAACTTTCATAATAATAAATTTTATTAAGAGAAACTCAATGAAGTGAAGAAAAAATACGAAAATTTATACTACTAGATTGATATTATGCAAAGAATTGTTGATGATTTAAAATATCAAACTGAAAATAATTTCGCATCACATTTTCTCTAGTATGACTCTCATTCGAATAACAGCTACAATAATGAATGTTATTTTCTTTATTAACTAAGAGACAAAAAGAATAAAGAAATAAAGTACTTAAGATAGAAACTAAGGAACTAATGTTTAATAACTAACTGCCTTAAAAGATAAGTAAGAGCCCTTGAAAGAATTTCATTATGAAGATCAGTTTCAATAAAATTTCATGAAGATTTCATAATGTTTAAGAAACAAAAGTTAGAATATTTGTGAAAATGAAATCTCAAAGAGCTTCCACATATTCAAGCGAAAGATTTTTTCAATATTTATTTAGTAATTTCAATTTAGACAATTTTAAAGTTGCTTTATGCTTTATGCAACAGTTTTCTTTTAAATCAAGAAAATTAGAATGCACAGATTTTTTTTTTTTTTTTTTTCAAAAAAGGAAGAGTAAGTAAATTGTCTCAGTTAAATATTCTCTTAATTTTTAATTTTATTATCTCCCTCTAAACAATCGAATTTCAAAATTCTGCCTCTATCATGTAATATACTAGTATAAATATATATACACACAATGATGGGCACGCTTCCTAAAAAAAAGTATGGCCACTGCGCTACAGCCACTGGACATATAAAGTGGCGCCGCTACCGCTAAATTACAAAAAGTACCGACTTTGTGATATCGCTACTCTATATAATGTTTTATATAGATTAGCAAATCTTATACTACAAATAATTTACAAAAATGTATTGTTAAGAATTTAATAGATTGATACATGATTTTAATTGAGCTTTTAGTAATTAAATATTTAGACAAATAGTAAGTACGTAACCAAATAAAAAATAAATAAGGCATTTAAATATACTGAAATTCCTTATGAGTGAATATATATATATATATATATATATATATATATATATATATATATATATATATAATATATATATATATATATATATATATATATATATATATATATATATATATACACAGAGGTGGGCAGTAACGCGTTACATGTAACGGCGTTACGTAACGGGCGTTACAAATGTAACGAGTAACGGTAACGCTTCAAAGGGTTTTAAAATGTAACGCTGTAACGGTAACGCTACCCCATTTTTACAAATTATAACGGGTTTTTCCGTTACTCGTTACTCGTTACATCCTACACACGAAACTCCACTGTGTTGACATTTTGGTTTATTTTTATGGAAACGAATTTTAATTTTTCAAAGATTTTAAATATATAATATATATATATATATATATATATATATATATATATATATATATATATATATATATATATATATATATATATATATATATATATATATATATATATATATATATATATATATATATATATATATATATATATATATATATATATATATATATATATATATATATATATATATATATATATATATATATATATATATATATATATATATATATATATATATATATATATATATATATATATATATATATATATATATATATATATATATATATATATATATATATATATATATATATATATATATATATATATATATATATATATATATATATATATATATATATATATATATATATATATATATATATATATGTTCTATCTAAAATTTTTGAAACTCTTCTCAACTCTCATTTCCTGGATCATTTGGAGTCTCATTCTCTTCTTTCTGATCACCAGTATGGCTTTCGACTCTCGAGGTTAACTGGTGACATACTTTCCTATCTTACTGATCTATGGTCTTCTGCCCTTAGGGACTTTGGGGAGTCTTGTGTGGTGGCGCTTGACATATCCAAGGCTTTTGACCTGGGTGTGGCATGCGTCACTGCTCTCCAAGCTCCCCTCCTTTGGGTTTTCTCCTTCTCTTTGCTTACTATTGTCTAGTTTTCTCTCAGATCGTTCCATTTCGGCAGATGTAGATGGAGCGACCTCTTCTTCCTTTTCTGTCAACTGTGGTGTTCCTCAGGGTTCTGTTTTATCTCCAACCTCATTCTTACTTTTCATTAACGATCTTCTCCACTGCACTTCTAACTCTGTTCACTCTTATGCTGATGATTCAACTCTGCATTCTTCTACTCATTTCAAATCTGCTCCCTCTTTTGCTTCTAGACTTGCTTCTCGTCTTCAACTTTCCGATTCCATTCTTGCCGATCTGGATGGGATTTCCCGGTGGGGTCATAGCAACCTTGTAAATTTCAACTCTTTAAAAACTCAACTTCTTCACATCTCCCTCTCAAAAACACCTCCTAACTTTCCTATCCTCTTCGATGGCTCTCCCGTCTCACCTATAAATAACATTAACATTCTTGGTCTAAACATAAACAACAAACTATCTTGGAAACCACATATTACAATGGTTGCTAAGAAGCTGGGAGTCCTGTTCAGATTGCCAGAATTTTTTTCTTCTGAGCAGTTACTCCAAATATATAAGGGTCTTATTCGTCCTTGTATGGAGTACTGTTCTCACATTTGGGGGGGCTCCGGCTCCTCCTCTCTTCTGGATAGGGTTGAGTCAAAAGCTAAGAGATTAATAAACTGTCCCCTACTTTCAAACTCACTTGACCCTCTGTCTCTGCGACGTGACGTTGGCTCGCTATCTCTTTTCTACAGGTACTACAATGGCAGGTGCTCGAGGGAATTGGCCTCTCGCATTCCTCCACAGTTGCGTCGTCCGCGTTGTACAAGGGGTTCCCTGCTTTCGCACCAATTTTGTGTGGACGTAGGAAATCCCAGGCTAGCCCGTTGTGGTACCTCCTTCTTTCCAGCCACCTCTATTCTGTGGACCTCTCTACCATCATTTATTTTTCCTCCTGTATTTAATCTTCCACTAATCTTCCACTCTTCAAGGCTTCCGTCTGCGCCCACCTGAGGGCTGTGCGTTAGGTGTGTGTGTGTGTGTGTGTGTGTGTGTGTGTGTGTGTGTGTTTGAATGAGCTTTGTGCATGTGTGTGTGCCCCCTCCTTGAAAAGGGCTCTGCCCGTGAGTGGTGGCGTTCTGTAAAAATATATATATATATATATATATATATATATATATATATATATATATATATATATATATATATATATATATATATATATATATATATATATATATATATATATATATATATATATATATATATATATATATATATATATATTATATAAATAAAATCCTTATGTCTTTCTTTTTAATTTTTTTTTTTTATGCTCAATATGGTTACTGAAAATTATTATCATTTATTATTAAGTGATTAACTATGTTTAAATAGATCTTAATTATTACTATTATTATTATTATTATTATTATTATTATTATTATTATTATTATTATTATTATTATTATTATTATTATTATAATTACCTAACTTTACAATACATTATTACTGTCAATTTTTTTTTATTATTACCATTATCATTATTAACA
>SEYY01004340.1:0-7500 GCA_009176605.1 Armadillidium nasatum
GTCTCCTTCCCCATCCACTGGTATCCATCATGACGTAATGTTTTTAAATGATTATACATGCGTACACTTTGTTGGTGTAACAATTGTGTAGTATATTCAAGTTGACTATTATATAAATTTTGCAATTCCTGGGGGAAGTTACTAACCCTACGGGAGTTATAGAAAGCTAAATCCAAAAATGGGGGAATAATCAACAAAATTCTCAATCGGGGATTAATTTCATGACAATGCCTAACAAATTCATCGAACTGACCACAAAACTGGGTGTTATCATAGTCAAGATTTGCGACAGTAACCCAATAACCTCGATCTCGTGGGGAATTCGTCAGAAGGTTGCCTTTTATACGCTTCGCTAATTAGGACGAAAACTACCAAATGGGTATAAGTGGCATCTAAGATGGTAATCATTTTGTCCTTCAATCCAGATAAGGTAATTCCAGGGTATGACCTAAATTCGACTTCCACATTTGGCAATAAATTTTGAGAAAAACCATCCTCCATGTCTCTCGCCCAGGAGTGGCCAGCAACTAATACCTGGAATCAAATAAATATTAGAATAATCTATCAAATTAATTATCATCCTTCTTTATTAAATTGTACCCTAACATAATAAGATGTTGCTTCAATACTATAAATTTAATAATTTAAAACTTGTATTTTAGATAAATAAATATATATTTTTTTTTTTTTTTTTTCAATTTATGAACCTAGATAAGCTCAAAAACCTATATATTTTTATTTATTTTTTTTTTTTATTTTTAATTTTTTTTTTTCTTTTTCTTTCCAATAAATAGGGGAATACTAAAGGTAAATCCTGACATTTTCCTCTTGATCGAGTTTGCGGAATTCTTTCACCAACCTCTATTTGTCTCTCAACTCCATGAATCATGGGTGGTTCTTCTGGTTCAAAGCCCTCAAAGGAACCACTATTTTGATAAGTTATACGTATATTCTCTTGTTCATTTTCAAGTACTCCATCTTTTTCAACTCCTTCGGGCCTCAATAGGGGTGTCGAATATCTATTTGGATCCAATAAGTTAAAGTTATTTGGTAATGATTCTCTCTCTACTATATAAGATGACAAAATCCTGGCTTGGGTTAACTCCCATCGTCTCTCAGCCTTCATCTAACAAATCAGAGGTATCCCATAATAAGAATGAATTTATTTCTTCTTCCTCCTCGGTGACTACTATCTCGGGATCTTCTTGGGATAAACCTTCTCTGACTACAGTTATTAATTGGGTCTGTACTTGATTAAGACGGAACAAAGTTTCTTTTACTTGTTTTAATTTTTCCTCATCGACCTCAAATCCTTCAAAGAACCCTTCTTCATCATCCTCCTCCTCTGGATTGGCGAAACTTTGCTGGGGTTGTTCTTCATTTTCCTCCACTACCAGATTAGACTCTTCTCGGATGTTAGCTTGTCTTTCTTCATCTGATTTCATAATGTCCCGAAATTCGAACTCATTTCTTAAATATTCTGGGGGCAACTTCCATTTTCTCAATTGTCTATGATGGACACGATATTGCTTACCAAGGTGGTCGGCTTCTATTATGTATGTAACCCTATTTGGGTGTACTTGTATGATTTTATAAGGTCCATAATATCGAGGTCTGAACTTATTCACAGTGAGATCCCCAGGGAAATGAACTTTGAGTCCCACCATTTGACCCAATTCATAAGGCTCAAATCTTTGGTGTCCCTCTTCCCATCTCTCGTCTACTCGGGGTAACGGTAACCCAGTGTGCAAAACATGGGCCTTTTTTAAGATGTTCTCACAGGGTGTCAAATTCGTCTCAGAATGAGTTGTATGATTGTAAATTAAAATTACTTGTGAAAGATCTTCATCCCAAAATGTTGGGTGTTTGATGGACATCCTTAAATATTGGCTTAATGTTCTATTGACTCTTTCCACTGCACCATTTGAAGCGGGTGTATATGGGGTTGTTAGTATATGTTTAATCCCCTGAGTCCTCAGTAAGTCTTCAAACTCTGGTCCTATAAATTCTCTCCCATTATCACTTAACAAGCGTTCAGGAAGCTTAGGGAGGAAGGGCAAGATGTTATTTTTCAAGGCTGAAGTTACTGTTAAACTTTGCTTATTTCTTAATGGGATTGCCGAGACCCATTTCGTGAAATGATCCACCATGACTAATGCATATTGGTTTCCTTTAGATGATTTAGGAAACTGGATCAAATCTACCGCAACCAACTCAAAAGGTGTTGATGTAGCTATTTTTAATACAGGCGGTGCATAAATGATGTTGGAAATTTTATACGCCTGACATTTGTAACAGGTGGATGTTATATCTGCACAAATGGTGTTAATTTTCGGATGCCAGATTCTTTGGATTAAGAGAGAATATAATTTGTGTTTCCCCACATGGGCAAAGTTCACATGTGTCTTGATGGCAATTTTCGTCAAATAAGTGTCAGGTACCACCAACGCAAATTCACCTGTTAACATTTCCCGATATAATCGACCATCCCTTAAGTACAAATACTTATGGGATCGTGCAAATGGTCTTAAAATTCCCACAAATGGTAAATTCCTTATTATGGCCCGTTTTAATCTTATTAATACTGGATCATGGTCCTGAATAAGATCCACTTCCGTATCTTCTATTCCGAGTGGGTTTATAATATCGTCATCCTCATTTCCTACAACATGATATATACGAATTGTTTGTTTCACCTCCCCACCAGTCTGTTGTTCTCTTCCCTCTTTTGGTGTTTTTACTTCCGATGCCGAACTTTGGTTCTCTTCCATCGACTCATTTAAGAGATCAAACTCTTGAAACTCTCCAGATTTAATCATTTTGGTGGCACTTATTGTTTCTTCTTTCCCAGAGTTCATTAATAACCAACAGATTATAATGGACTCCTCCCAAGCACAAAAGATGACAAGGATTACCTTCCGTAGAATCTCCATAACGCAAGGGCTTCACATCTCCATAATACACATAAACTTTGATCTTTTTAATAGTTGCAAATGCCTGTATTGCCTGCGTGATTGGGAACTGTCCCACATTCTTCATCAGTTGTAATCTTTTGGTAATTTGTTTTGCATTCTTTCCCGTTGGCAAACCATACTTCACTCTATTCTCCATAAGCTCATGAATTACCTCTTCTCGTATTGCTTGGTGTTGTTCTTTCGAGCCACATAACCAAGTTGAAAAAGCTTGGAATAATGAATCACCTCCGCCAGGCATTTTGATTTCAGAAAAACCTTTAGGAAGGCAATGTCCAAGTGTGACCTCATGATCTTCTTCATTCCCCCTCATGGGTGCTCTTGACAAAACATCAGGCCACCACATTGTTCTTTCCGGGTATATATTTCAACTCATAATCGATGTCATTTAGTTCTTCTAAAGTTCGAGCCACACGCGCATTTACTAAAGGCATATTATAGAGGAACAACAGGGCTTATGATCTGTGTGGATGATGACTTGAATACCACACAAGAAGGGTTTTAATGATCTTACTGCCCACCTGATGGCGGCTATCTTCCTTTTCGGTTGTACTATATCGTTGTTCTGCCTTTCGAGAAAGTGGTGGAGATGAAGGCTATGGGTAACTTCTTTTCCCTGTTGGTCTTGAGCCAAACAAGCTCCTGCTCCTACATCCGAAGCGTCCACGTACAACTTCAATGGTTGAGCTCCCTCTGAGCGATCAGGATAAGTCAAAATTGGTGGTTCAATTAAAGTCTTCTTCAGTGTTTCAAATGCCTCATTACACTTCTCAGTCCATTTCAAGGTTTTTCCTCCCAATAATTCAAAAAGAGGCTTGGCAATTACTGAACAATGTGGGATATGCCTCCTATAGAAATTTATCATTCCTAAAAACTGTCTTAATTGGCGAATGGTCTTGGGGGTTGGAAACTTTCATTATACCCTGTAAACTTTCATCCAAGGGAACCATCCCATTTTCGGAAACCTTGTGCCCCAAGTATTGAACTTCTTTCCTTAATAGGTATGTTTTAGTGGGTTTTATTTTGAACCCTGTTTCTTCAAAAGCTTTCAAGACTTTTTCCAATATTTCAAGATGTTTCTCAAAAGTTTCACTTATAATAAGTACGTCATCCAAATATACCATGCATTCGCTCCATGGGATATGGGACAAAGCGAATCGCATCCCGCGTTGAAATGTAGCTGGTCCGTTTTTGACCCCAAAGGGCATTCGTAGGAACTCCCAGTGGGATAATGGGGTAGTAAAAGCTGTTTTTTCAATGCTATTCTCCTCCATCTCTACTTGGTAATAACCTTTAACCAGATCTATGGTGGTAAAATACTTCATCCCTTGCAGACTGAAAAGCATATCAACGAGATTTGGTATAGGAAAACTATCTCCCTTTGTGACTTTGTTAAGCTCACGGTAGTCTATACAAAGCCGTATAGTCCCGTCTTTCTTTCTAATGGGTACCACGGGAGCAGAGTAAGGTGATTTGCTTCTTCGTATTATTCCCTCTTCTTCCATTTTCTTACAATTTTCCTCTATCTCTTTCAATATTGGTCCCTGTAATCGCCTCACTGGTACTTGCACAGGGTCTTCTGTTAACGTTTCGATCGTATGTTTTATTACACTGGTACATCCTACGTCTGAATCTCCCTTACTTAAAACAGATGGATAACGCGCCAATAATAAGGTAAGTTGTTCTCTTTGTTCTGTGGTAACATCTGCTTCTTCTAATCGAAAAGCTTGTTTGATTTGCTCGTATGTCCATTCTTTCTTCTCTTCTTCATTTGTTCCACCCAATTCTACCAAACCTATTGATGGATGGTAATTTTCTAGTGTTTCCATTTTTCCTATTATAGATCCTTTTTGTAATTTCTTTGGGCGATCATCATCATTTCGAACAATCAGGATAGCTCTATTCTGATGAAACTTCACCAAAGCCGGATCTATACTTAACTTTTTAGGCAACGCCTCCTCGGACTCTACCAGCATCACTTGATCTTCAGACAACTCTGGCCTTGTCTTTACCTCTATGGTGGTATACTCTTTAGGCCGAAGCATGATATTTTCTGCCACTACGCAGGTGAATCTCAAGTTCTGTTCCTCTCTCATATCTACTGCAACTGTCTGTACCTTATTTCCTCTACGCACCACCAATTCTTTTGCACTGGGATCAGGCAACAAATGTTCCTTCTTGAGAACATCATACCCAATTACCACGTCATATTCTGTTACCTCATCAGGTACGATGATAAACCGGTTTGAGCTTAACATATAATCAGTGGCTAATTTAAATGATATAATTACTTCGCCCATAACGGGGAACTTATTTCTTCCGATTCCTTCTACACTCCGATAAGCTGTACTCATTCTTGGGTATTTTTCAGGATCTAACACATTGAAACAACGAGCAGTTATTAAGCTAACTTCAGCGCCTGTATCCACAAATGCAACACATTTTGTTAACTGGGGCTGATCCGGAATAGAAACTCCTAACAATAATGTTTCATCAGGGGTTCTTATCTCTCTATAGGTGATAATTTCTTCTGGTTCTTCGTTATCTTGCTGTCTTTCTCCTGTCACTTCATTTAGACCAAAATTTTTGGTTTCCCTAGAATCTTCAACTTGCCATTCCCTTTCAAGGTTCATTTCAATTTCATTTTCTTCTACACTTCGATATACGTCTTGTTGACAACTATTAGAATGGTCTTCAGTGATTTGAATCTGAGGAATCTCCTGAGACTCTCCAGAAGGTTCCTCTACTCTTTCATCTTCCTGGTTGTGTATCTGTTGATTCTCCAGCAAGAGGTCTTCCCTGCCGGAGCTTATTAGTTTCCCTGGTTAGTTGGGCAATCTTTTCCTAAATGATCTCCTTCACACAATGGGCACTGTAAATTTGTCATTATTCTTGACGGGACAACTCCCCACCAGATGGCCTACTTCTTTACAATGTAAACATCTATTTTGGGCTATATAACAATCATCATACTGGTGTCCTCTCTTTCCGCAATATCTGCACAATGGTCGAGCTCGGCACTGACTCATGGTGTGTCCTGGTTTCTTACAATGGAAACAGGACTGTCTTGTATTATCTTGAAATCGCCGGTTTGACTGTCCACGATACCATGTTGCTGAATCTCTAGATCTTCCTCTGCCATTATACGAGTTATCCTGGTTTCGAGGAGTCTCCTCCCTATTGGGTGTTGATTGGGTTATCACATTGATCTTTGCTGGACACCCCCTGGCCATTTCCTGTTGGTGTGAACAACAACACATTCTTGAAGTCATTTCCTGGAACTTAGGTGATACTGAAGCCGGCTGAGTCAAATCAATTAACTTTTTATCAAAAACTCCCCTTTCAACCGTGTAACTACTATCTACAATAGCCACTAATCTTTCCCAGGGTATTTGAAACCCTAATGATGTTTCAATAGCCATTAATGTATTGTTAACTTTGGTCTTTACCTCTTCGGGCAAACTCTTTAAAAACCTCTGGCGTACTATGGGCATCTTGGTAACTTCATTTCCAGGAAACGCTTTCTGAGCTAGACCTATTAATCTTAATGCGAAGAGTGGAATTGTCTCGCCTTCCTTCAAGCTTGCTTCTGTAAAATTTTCGGAGTCCACTCTCAATTCTTTTTCAAGCTCTTCTCTGTACCACTGCAACATTCGTTCCCTTACTTCTCCATATTCTACAGAAGTTTGAGCTATGATCTTATAAACCTCCGATGCAACTCCTTCTAAATGTTGGCCCAATAAGGGTACTCTTCCTTCAACCGAACCAGGATAGGTAACTGTACAATAATCTTCAAACCGGGTTAAAAATTGTACCAACGTTTCTCCGGAACTCATTCGAAATTTCCCTGGTGGTATTACCTTTGGTTTCTTCTCAATCGCCAGTGCCTGGATTAATGCTGTCACAGATTGTACTAATTCAGCATTTTGCTGAAGCAAAGCATCTAAAGTTCGACCACCTGCAAAACTATTATTATTTTCTCTCGAATGATTATTTAGATCACCCAAATTTGGTGGATTATTATTATTTCCAACAGGAGGGTTCTCTGAAGGATTTGCCTCTGAAGCAGGAATTTTAACATTATCCAGCTGGGAATTCATGTCATCAGTCATTTTTTTTTTTTGAATGGAATGAGTGAGTATTAGAATACAAGAAGGGACTTATCCCAAAAATGTGAATCAGAGTGACAGAACACTCAGCAGCAGAGGTAGGCACCTCAAAGGGAATAACTACGCTCTGCTACCAATTTATGTAATGGGGGCTCATTACAAGAAAAATGGAGAAACAACGTTCAATCTTACCAAGATGAATAACTCCACTTTTCTTCAGGAATTTCGTATTAGAACGTGCGAATACAGAGTACGAAAGGTTTCCTGTGAATGTCTATCCCCGTCCACTGTTTCAGATTTCCCAAGAAGGGGCGAAATTCAGCTGCTGAGTAATAATATAAACAGACTTAATTAAATAATGATAAATTCTTCAAAATATAATAATAACTTTTAAATAAAATACTCACTCAAGACTGATG
>SEYY01004340.1:15000-18576 GCA_009176605.1 Armadillidium nasatum
GTACTATTAACTATTATATTTACCTAATTAGACTGCAATGGACATACTTCCCTATTGTCCTCAGTATTGCAATTGAACTTTTGTTATACAAAATCTGTAATTTTTTTTAAAAAATTTTTAAGAAAAGCATATAATCATTAATTGAAGTGAATGTTGCCTATTCTACTTCTTCCTTATAATTAATATGGTTAATTTTCACTGCCAAAAAAAAAAATATATTTTTTTTCCCTTTACCTTTGAATAGGGCATTAGATTAACTTTTCTTAGTAGTATATACATTAGAAAAATACACAGAAACCACAAGTACCTATAGAGACTGTCCCAGTCAAACAAATAATAATAATGATACTAAAACATGCAACAAAGACTAGGTCTATCCTATCCCCAGTTATCAGTTCATTCATGCAAAGTAAGAAATTACAATTAATATTGTCAAATGTTATTTTTTACAAACTTAACAAGGGTTAAGCTTATAGAACTAAACCCTTGCATATATTTAGTAAGCTTAACTAATGACATACAACTAATTACATATGCAATGTAATTTATATTAAATTTATATTTAAAACTTGCCAGTTATGCATACGAAAAAACCTGGGATCCCCAAGTGGGATTGAATTGGCTCCTTTAAGCACTCTACTGTTCATGCTACAGTAGATAGCATTAACATTTTTTAAATTTATTCAAATTGGAAAGAACTGTAAATTATTTAAGTGTAATCAAAAAAAGTAATTATGCCAACTTTCCATTTGTTCCAATGAGGGTGATTCTTAACTTGCTGTTATTGCATTTTGGTATATTTGGTTTTCAGTGTGCCAAATTACTTTGACATGAAATAAGGATTGTTTATGGGTTGTGAGTTTCAAAAATCCAAAATTTAAAAAATAAATAAATAAATTAAAAAGTGTTAAAATAGGGAAAATAAATCAACCATAACTATATTTTATAGGGAGATTTTTTTCCTTGAGAAACCTCCCTTATGAATGTTTTAAGTAGTATTCCCCTTTGTAATACCAATCTCCCTTTAATTCAGGCTTGGAATTGGAACCAAGCATTGCTTAGTTGCAATTGTATTGAGTGAATTTTTACTGATTTTCATACTGGCCTGTGGCACTTTAGGTTCCTCAAAAAAATATTTTGCAGTTTCCATTTAGTCTTATTTTATCGAAACTAGGTCCCCAAAATTTTACATCTCTGGCTCTTCAATCCTGTTTGCAACATAAATGAAATTGGTCTTTAAGTGTATATTATTTTTGGCTCTTCAATCCTGTTTGCAACATAAATGAAATTGGTCTTTAAGTGTATATTATTTTCTGGTCAATCAAAATAGGTTCTTAGATAGTATAGATGACTAATATTTTTGTAACTTGCTGTGATGTTACTGATAGGTTTTTCCTATTTGGTTTGAAATATATATATTTCAGAATTAACTTTTGCAGTGATGAACTGCAAAAACTTATGCTGGTTCTCTTTGCTGTAAGAATTAATAATTCTTACAGCATAATTAATAATTCTTAAATAGGTAAGTTGTAAGTTTACTTTCCTGAATTTTAAGAACTGGTTCACCTGAACCTTCTTCCAATTCACCACTGGTTATACATTTTACCCAAAATTATGTACCAACCTTCTAAAAATAAGGGAAAACCAGGGTTAAAATGGCAAATTATTCTTATCAGTGGTGGATTAAATAAAACAAGAAAATTGAAAAAAAATTTCTTGCTTTTTCAATATTTCCTTTTTTCTTTTCTGTTTCTTTTGACCTCTCCTCTCTTCATGCTAGTGAATGTTCATATTTGTTTTGATTTTAGATACCACCATAAAGATTTGGTTGAAATTTTTTTTACTAAGTCACCTGGAGGTCTTCTTCTAATTTCCTGGTTGCAGATGTTACATTTAGCTATTTGGAGCCTGTCCTGAAACCTTGTAAAGTACTCCCATACTGCTGAAGCTGATCTTTTAGCCATATTGACTGAAAGTATAAACAAAATAATTTTGAAATGTAGCTAAATCATACAAATTTGATACACAGCAATAAAGTTGCAATGCTAATGTATAAATAAAGGTTAAATTGTTAATTTTATATCTTACATTTTTTCAAACTTTAACTTAGGGTCTTACCTAAGTAAACCTGTTGAATCACTATTGTGAATCAGAAAAACTATTCTACTCCTTCCTTATAATTAAATAAATCTCAATTAAAATTATATCTAACCTAAAATTTCAGTGTTTTAGGCAACACCTGCCAAATTTGGGAAACCCCAACAAAATTCCAGCCCTGGTCTGTGCCTTCCCGAAATGATAGACGGCTTGAAAGTACCACCCCCATTTAATATATTAGTGGAATATCCTAATTTGAAATAAAGGGAATTTTGATGTCCAAAAAAAAAAAAAAAAAAAAATTTCAACAAGATGTGTCTTAAACCTTAGATCTTAATGGGTCAAAATTATAGAACATTAGAAAGGATGATTTTTAAGATAAGGTCCTGTTTTACTCATTATTTAAACCTGTTCTGTAGAAAGAGAGTGGTTGACAGTAAGCATTTATCAATGAAAGTTATCTTGGAGGTTAAAATTGTTAAAGAACAGTTGAAATGAAGTATAAATACAAGAAGCAATGAAAAGTTTAGGTTTTTTGTAAAAGGTGTAATATTAAATAATAGAAAAGCTACCATAGGTTTGCTAAAAATTGGTAGCAAGTTCTTCTAAAGCATTTTCTTCTAGTTTCAACAGAATTTAATATTAAACTTGTACAAAACTAGTTTCAGCAACTTAATTATAATTGTACACAACTAGTTTTAATAGCTTATAATATTTATAATTGTACAAAACTAGTTTCCAACAGCTTTTATTAAGCTTTAAGAACTACACCAGATTAACTTCCAAAAATAATTTGTTTTTATTTAAACTATACATTTTCAAAATATTTAAGAATGAGTAATAGTTCGAGGTAAGTTTTTTTTTTTTTTTTTTTCATGTGTAATTGTTTAAATTTATTTTAATTTTGTATAGTAGGGTAATAGAAATTTTTGGTTAAAGGAATTTGTAAATTACAATTTAAATTTCTGTAGTTAATTTTTTATTAGTAAATTTAATTAAATTTATTTAAACTAAAAATAAACTTAACATTTTGGTAAAAGATGTTCTGCCTCTTTCATAGTTTTTCAAATTTCATCCTTTTATCATACTTTCTTCAAAAATAAAAAAAAAAGTTTCCCTTTCCAAAAAAAAAAAAAAAAAAAAAAATTTATATATATATATATATATATATATATATATAATATATATATATATATATATATATATATATATATATATATATATATATATATATATATATATATATATATATATATATATATATATATATATATATATATATATATATATATATATATATATATATATATATATATATATATATATCCACAGAGATGAAGATTGGGGTTCAGGTGGGGACCGTGATGATTCCAATAAAAAGGATTATGATGGCCCTGCCGGTATGGATGTTGATGGTGTCATCGAAACCACATATGATGAGGTAAAATTGATTTTTTTTGTGTGTAAGAAAAATTTAAA
>SEYY01004342.1:0-2500 GCA_009176605.1 Armadillidium nasatum
TGAGGTTCATGTTAATGAGATATTCGAAAATACAATTATATTAATTTTAATAGTTCATTAGTTACTAATTAATAGCAATTACAATAAAATATAATTAAAATTTAACGCAATTATTAATATAACTATGATATATTCTATTATTATATTACAAAAGACTTTATTATCAAATATTGTTGTATTTTGAAATATATTTTTTCAAGATTGTTTCTGCAAATTTTTTTAAAACAATGACAGTTTATACCAGTGCCAAATCAGTTTATAAACAGAATATTCTTACTTAATATCTATATATATGTATATATATAGATTATATATATATATATATATATATAATTATATATTATATATATTATATATATATATACTATATATATATACTATAATATATATTATATATATTATATATAATATATATATATATTATTTATATATACTAATCAAAATCGCTCCAGAAAGGTTATTACCTGCGTAGATTCATTCGACCCTGAGTAGCCTATGCGATGCCAATTTTGATTCCACCAACAACAAAACGCTGCTGGTGACTTTTTATATTTATTATACACTATTCTATATATAATATATATATATATATATTATATATATATATATATATATATATATCTATATATATATATATATAATATATTATCTATATATATATATATATATATATATATATATATATATAAGATATATATATATATATATATATAATATATATATATATATATATATAGATTTTATATAATATATTATTATATATTATACATATATAATTATTAATATATATATTATATTATATATATATATATATATATATATAATATATATATATATATAATATAATATTTATATATATTATATATCATATAGTAATATATATATATATATAAATATATATTCTCTTTCCTATTCTTTTTTATATTAATTAAAGAAATTGGGAAAACTTTTATTTAAAAAAATTCATCTTTAATAAAAATAATATTTTATTAAAAAAATAATATATTTTTTTTTTTTTTTTTTTTTTTTTTTTTTTTTTTTTTTTTTTAAAAAAAAAAAAAAATGAATTAAAATTTTCCAACCACTGGTTGGAGTAATTAGTTTTTTTCCTTTGAAGATTTGTATGAAAATCGCATACTTTAATCCATTTATAAGCTTGTTCGGAAACTATTAATAATAATAATAATATAAATAATAATAATAAGAAATAATAATAATTTAATATAAAATAAATAATAATAAAATAATATAATAATAAAATTAATAAAATAATAATTATAATAATTTTAAAAAAAAAAAAAAAAAAAAAAAAAAAAAATTTTTATAATAATTTTTAATTATAATAAATAATGATGAGAATAAAAATAAATAATAGTTAATAATATAAATATATTAATAATAGTAATATTAATAAAAGCAATATCAATGGATAATAAATAAAAAAAAAAAAAAAAAAAAAAAAAAAAAAAAAAAAAAAAAAAAAAAATTTTTTTATTTAATTTAATATTCTATTATCATATTATTATATTTTGTAATTTGTTTGTGTAATTGTAAATTATTAATATTTTTTTTACTAAATATTTTTAGTTTTTTATTATTATAATGATAATTTTTTATTTTTATTATTCAAAAGTATATTATTATTTAAATTTTTTTTTTTTTTTTAATTTTTTTTATATTAAAAGTAATTTATTTTATTTTATCAATATTATTTTTATTATTTATTATTATGATTATTATTATTATTAATTTATTATATTATTATTATTATTATTATTTTTATTATTATTATCTTTATATTAATATCTAATTTTGTTGTATTTTTAATTCCTTTAGGGAGTTTTATCAAAAATATTAAATCTTTGAAAAATTCAGAAATAAATAAAAGTTCACGTTTTGCAAAAAAAAAAAAAAAAAAAAAAAAAAAAAAAAAAGAAAGGAAATTTATTAATAATTTATTACTATAACGAAAATATTTTTTTTTTTTTTCTAAAATTTTAAAAAAAATAAAAAATAAAATAAAAAAATATATAAAAAAAAAAAAAAAAAAAAAAAAAAAAAAAAAAAAAAAAAAAAAAAAAAAAAAAAAAAAAAAAAAAAAAAAAAAAAAAAAAAAAAAAAAAAAAAAAAAAAAAAAAAAAAAAAAAAAAAAAAAATAAAATAAAAAATATAATAATATAAATGAACTAATAATAATAATAATAATAATAATAATAATAATAATAATAATAATAATAATAATAATAATTAATAATAATAATAATAATAATAATAATCATAATAATCATAACATAATAATAATAATTAATAAATATAATAATAATAATATAAAATAATAAATAATAATAAGAATAATAATGAATAAAAATAATTTAAATAATATAAAATGCATAATATAATAAATAATAATAATAATTAATAATAATAATAATATAATAATAATAATATAGTAGTATAGTAAAAATAATAATTATATTCTATAATATAATAATAACAATAA
>SEYY01004342.1:10000-12500 GCA_009176605.1 Armadillidium nasatum
ATATATATATATATATATATATATATATATATATATATATATATATATATATATATATATATATATATATATATATATATATATATATATATATATATATATATATATATATATATATATATATATATATATATATATAATATTATAATATTATATATTATAATCCAGGAATTTGAATATTAACATTCCACTACAGTTATGTCGTAATCAGATCACAAAAACTGCTGTATTTTTGCATGTATTTTTTGTTGTATTACCCCAATCTTTCCAGCCATTTCTTTGCTATGGAATTCTTTGCAAGCATTTATCTATTTTTCTGTATCTAACCATCCTTACCTTAAAGCTTGGACTTGCTTTTTCCTGAAGAGTTTGCATTGCTTTTCGTTTGACTAGAAATAAAGATATGAAATTTTCTATTAAAGAAAACCATTTAATTTCTTAGTGTTTGAGGTGTGATCTCTTCAAGTGAATGACTTTATTTGCTTTAGTAGAAAAGTTTTGGTAATTCAAAACTTTTAGTCTAAAACAAATAATGACAGTATATATATATATATATATATATATATATATATATATATATATATATATATATATATATATATATATATATATATATATATATATATATATATATATAATATATATATATATATATATATATATATATATATATATATATATATATATATATATATATATATATATATATATATATATATATATATATATATATTATATATATATATATATATATATATATATATATATATATATATATATATATATATATATATATATATATATATATATATATATATATATATATATATATATATATATATATATATATATATATATATATATATTATATATATATATATATATATATATATATATATATATATATATATATATATATATATATATATATATATATATATATATATATATATATATATATATATATATATATATATATTTATGTGTATTATATATATAATTGTAGATTTATGAAGACAAAATATATGAAGAATATGTTCTTTGAGCACTGAATAAAATATTTTTCTTGAAATATGAGAAATATTGTTTGTTAATATGTCAGTAAAATTAATTATATCATTAGCTACTCCTTTTGAGTATGTTATTTTTCTTAAAGTGGTAAGGTTGAATAAAAAGTGGGAATATATATATATATTATATATATATTATATATATATATATATATATATATATATATATATATATATATATATATATATATATATATATATATATATATATTAGGAAACTGAGGAGCATTATTTTACTTTTTACTCATGGATTTAAAGGATAAAGGATTAAATTCTCCAACAACTGCCTTACAGTATGACTAAAAAAGAAGATAAGGTATAGGTAAGGAAATAATAATGTATATCTAAAGAAGGAACTCACAATATCAAAATATTCGGTTTGTCTCTACCGAAAGCTTTTGATATTCCCATTTTAATTACAAAAGATTCGCTGAAATTCCGAAGAGTTGAAAACAGAATCAGTAAGAATTAAATAATAAGTGATAGGCAGAAAAGTAAAAGTGTTTAAAAGGTTGAGATAAAAGAATAAAAAAAGAAACAGTTACATCTTTTATCAAAAAGATAGGAGAGATGTTTAGTAAAATCTTTTACGGAAATTTCAATATTTTTTTTTTTTACACATCAGCACCACTCACGAGCAAAGCCCTATTCAAGGAGAGTGTGTTAGAGGAGTAAAAATAAAGTAAAATAGTTAAAAAAAAAGAAACCCCTGCAGGTTCCACCTAATGCAAATTTCTTAGGTGAGTGCAAACGTGGGCTTTAAAGAAATTGAGATTAAATTCAACAGGAGACACAGAAGATGGAAGAGAGTTCCACAAAACAGAGGTGGCAGGAAAGAAGTAAGCACCCCAATGGACAAGCCCGGGGTTGCCTATGTCCACGTAAAATTGATGCCCAGACAATGTAACCCTTGTGCCACGAGGACGCCAAAAAGTTGAAGGTATACGAGTGGATAGTTCCCTCGAGCGTTTGCCATTGTAATAACTTTAGAAAAGAGACAAGGCGCCAATGTCACGTCTCAAAAATAAAGAGTCAAGTTAATTAGAAAGATGGAGACAGTTTAAAGTCTTTTAGCTTTTGACTCAACCCTATCCAAAAGACGAGTGAAACCTGAGCCACCCAAGATATGAAAGCAGTACTCCATTTAAGGTCGGATGAGATCCTTATATAATTGGAGTAACTGAGAGGAAGGAAAAAAATTTTCTCAGTCTAAGCGGAACTCCCAGTTTCTTTGAAGCCGCTCTAGCAACCATTGTGATATGAAGTTTCCAAGACATTTTTTTTTGTTTATCTGAAGGCTATGGATGCTTATGTTGTCAGAGGTGAGACGGGAGGGAAATTTCTAGAAGTTGAATTTTTAAAGAGTTGAATTTCACAATTTTGAGACGACCCCATTGGGAAATTCTATTCGGATCATCAAGAATAGAATC
>SEYY01004343.1:2500-7500 GCA_009176605.1 Armadillidium nasatum
ATATATATATATATATATATATATATTATATATATATATATATATATATATATATATAATATATATATATACTATTATATACTTCTAATGAGGATTCTAACCCTGGCCTAGATGGTAAGACTTTGCGCTAACCACTACACCACTGATGGTACAAAAAGGAATCCGCTAGAACTGCCCCTGAATAAACGTCAGGGTTGACAGTCCCAGCGGAATCCTCAAACCACACTCGTTTATTCAGCAGTTCTATTTATATCCTTTTTACCATCAGTGGTGTAGTGGTTAGTTCCATCTAGAGTGGGGTTCGAATCCTCATTAGCAGAAGTAAAAGTATACAAATTATTATTCCAGGTTTTATTGTGTAATTACAGTATATATATATATATATATATATATATATATATATATATATATATAATATATATATATATATATATATATATATATATATATAATATATATATATATATATATATATATATATATATATATATATATATATATATATATATATATATATATATATATATATATATATATAATATATATATATATATATATATATATATATATATATATATATATATATATATATATATATATATATATATATAATATATATATATATATATATATATATATATATATATTATATATATATATATATATATATATTATATATATATATATTTGTGTTTGTGTGTGTGCTTATTGATATAATTCAAAAGGAAGAAATTCGAGTTAAGGGAAATGGGATAATTTATTTCCAATGTTGGATGTAAATGTTTATTTTAATTTTTTTAATATTTATTTATTTTATATATTTTGTTTTATTTATTTATTTTATTTCAATTATTTATTTTATTTATATAATTATTTTATTTTATTTATTTATTTTATTTATTTATTTATTTTATTTATTTATTTATTATATTTTTAATTGATTTATTTCTATTTTTTTTTTTATTTATTTATTTCATTTCAGTTATTTATTTTATTTTTGTAATTATTTCATTAAATTTTATTTTATTTTATTTATTTTGCTTATTTATTTACTTTGTTTCAATTATTTATTTTATTCATATAATTATTTTACTAAATTTATTTTATTTATTTATTTATTTATTTTATTTATTTATCAATTTTATTTTCTTATTTATTAATTTATTTAGTTTTATCATTATCTATTTTATTTCATTTATTTATTTTATTTATTAAATTATATTAAATTTTAATTATGCTAATGTCATGTGACTATAACTTTAACTTAACCTAAACTTTAATGTTATGTGACTTTCACTTTAACTTAACCTAAACTTTAATGTCATGTGATTTTAACTTTAACTTAACCTAAACTTAAATGTCATGTGATTTTAACTTTAACTTAACCTAAACTTTACTGTTATGTGACTTTCACTTTAACTTAACCTAAACTTTAATGTCATGTGATTTTAACTTTAACTTAACCTAAACTTTAATGTCATGCGATTTTAACTTTAACTTAACCTAAACTTTTGTAGCCTTAGGATATAAGAGGACAAAACTCTTTCGGAGAAAAAATAAATATACTTTGTTTAAGTTGTAAATTATTCTCTCTAGAAAAATACTTAAAAAAAATATCATAAAATGAAAAAGAAATATTTAAAGTTTAGAAAGATTATGTTCATAAATTTAAAAAATTAAAGCTGATATCTACTTTCTATGTTCCTATAATTTTTCTTATTATCGTTCTTATTATGAACATTATATTAATTTTATTATTGAAAATTTAAACTATTACTATTATTTACAATACCGTTATTATTATTATTGTCATTATTATTATTATAATTATTATTATTGTTATTATTATTATTATTATTATTATTATTATTATTATTAGTAGTATTAGTAGTATAATATATTATTATTTGCTATTTATATTGCTGTTATTATTATTATTAGTAGTAAGAGTAGTAGTATTGCTACATATGTTATTTTATTATTATTATTATTATTATTATTATTATTATTATTATTATTATTATTATTATTATTATTATTATTATTATTATTATTATTATATTTTGTTATTATTATTATTATTATTATTTTTTATTATTATTATGTTATTATTATTTTTGTTATTATTTTTATTATTGTTATTATTATTATTATTATTTGTAATAAGTAATATTGAAAAGACTAAACTCAAAAGATTTTCAGAGGAATTTTACTGAAAACTGAAAGAAAATCTTTTGAACATAAGAAAGACAAATGTTAAATCCACAAGCGTGATTGAACCGGCACCCTCGAGTCCAAGAGTTAACCACTCTACCATTTGTGTCACGATAGACACCTCCAATATACATATACTTCTTTATTCCATACTAATTGAAAGTACCGATCAACCACCAAACCATATGACAGCTTCGATAACAAATTATTAAATTCACTATGCAGTATTAATTATTTCTTACTATCAAAGTTGTATTAAAATTTCCAACAAATTTTTATCTGTTTATTTTTATCATTTTATAGAAACTTGATTATTATTAGTCAAAGAATTAAAATAAGACTTTATTTTATCCCAAATGTGCAACAATTCATTTTTATAAGAATTGTTAATAGATTTAAATCACTAAAAATGCTGAAAATCAATTTAATGTCGGTAGTAGAAATAAACAATACAGTATGTTCGAGATAGCACATTGTTTCAATAATTTACTCTTCAAAAGCATATATATATATATATATATATATATATATATATATATATATATATATATATATATATATATATATATATATATATATATATATATATATATATATATATATATATATATATATATATATATATATATATATATTATATATATATATATATATAATAATATATATAATATATATATATATATATATATATTAATATATATATATATATATATATATATATATATATATATATATATATATATATATATATATTATATATAAATATATATATATATATATATATATATATATATATATACATATATATATATATATATATATATATATATATATATATATATATATATATATATATATATATATATATATATATATATATATATATATATATATATATATATATATATATATATATATATATATATATATATATATATATATATATATATATATATATTATATATATATATATATATATATATATATTATATATATATATATATATATATATATATATATATATATATATATATATATATATATATATATATATATATATATATATATATATATTATATATATATATATATATATATATATATATATATATATATATATATATATATATATATATATATATATATATATATATATATATATATATATATATATATATATATATATATATATATATATATTATATATATATATATATATATATATATATATATATATATTATATATATATATATATATATATATATATATATATATATATATATATATATATATATATATATATAATATATATATATATATATATATATATATATATATATATATATATATATATATATATATATATATATATATATATATATATATATTATATATATATATATATATATATATATATATATATATATATATATATATATATATATATATATATATATATATATATATATATATATATATATATCTATATATATATATATATATATATATATATATATATATATATATATATATATATATATATATATACATATATATATATATATATATATATATCTAAATATATATATATGAATATTCAAACGTGTTTGCTTTAGTAATAATTGATCATACAGTGATTGCCAACAAGTAAACAAAAATATTGATGCTTTTCAAGTAATGAAAAAAAATAAAAGTAAAAATAAAAAAAATTAAAAAAATTAAAAAAAAAGGATTCAAAAAGGATTGAACTCTATGTAGATGAAATCGTTTTATCTGTTTGTTTTGAGGCTCTTTCTAAGTGATTTTTAATCTTATATATTTGTATAAAATATTAAACCAAATAGCCGTGAGCGAAGATTTGAATTTTTTAAAAAAAACTTCCCCAGTTCAATTATAAATATATATATATATATATATATATATATATATATATATATATATATATATATATATATATATATATATATATATATATATATATATATATATATATATATATATATATATATATATATATATATATATATATATATATATATATATATATATATATATATATATATATATATATATATATATATATATATATATAATATATATATATATATATATATATATATATATATATATATCAATGGCAATGGTTCAAATCCCAGTAGAGTTGTCATAATGGAAATGGAAATTTAATTAAAAAAAAATTTTATAGGAAGCTACTCGTATGTGTGTAAGTATCTGCGTATGTGCACATATCTTATTCACTGTAATTGGTGGCTGCTTTTAAGGGGTGCTTAAATATTGGGTTAGTATATAAATATTTAACTCAATATTTTTTTTTTTTCACCAAATCTCTCAGGATTATATTTCGTTCTTGAGATATAAGCGTCAGCTGACAGAAGTGTTCATGTCTGAGTTCTTATATATAAATTCATGTCTCCACTGTGAGATGGAAATAAAGGTTCCAATACACACATACTAAATATATGATGCAACACACTGCTCCTCATGTTTGGAATATGCGAGCGAGTAGGAATAGGTTACAGGACCATGTGTCTGCTATCTGTAAGGGAACCCTCTAATGCCGGAAGATCACTGGTCGTCTTGTTCTTCGGTTCTTTCCCTTTGAGTATTTAATGATTCTGGCGTCCGCTTTTCATTCTCAGTCTTTATTTATCCTTGATTCGTTACGCTTAATAAGCACAAGCCTCTACTAAATAAAAACATTTCTCCTATGCATCATTTAAATATCAAATGAACATGCAATATTTACCAATCAACCACTCAATTAA
>SEYY01004343.1:25000-32500 GCA_009176605.1 Armadillidium nasatum
CGTAATTAAAATTTTAAAGTACATTAATTTTTCTGTATATATGAGTTTAAAATATACAATAATTATATTCTGCCACTTTTTTTCTTTCTTTTTTTGTAGTAATCTCATTCAAGTTTATTTAAGAAAACAATGGCTTAATCCTTTGTATCTCAAACTCTGTACTTTTAAAATACTTTTTTTTCCTTCAATCTTAATCTCTTTTTTTCAAATGATCTTTTAAAGAAGAAACAATATTTACTCTTTATTTTCAATAATTCTCTTCTTTCAATCATCTCCCTTCCACTCTACCTTTCTTTTTCTATCCTCAATCCTCTTCCCAAACTTTTTCACATCTTTCCTGATTCCTTCTCAATTTATTCCCACTTTTATTAAAGTCATATCTAACACAATCGCAAATTCCTCCACACACCTCTTCTTTCTTTCTTTCCATTTTCCCTCTTAAATTATTTGAAACAAATAATGCAAACGAGGAAAAGCCTTTAAGCAAACGAGAAGTCGAGAAGGAGCATCTAGGACACCGTTTTTATAATCTATTGTGCGATTTCCTTTGAGCATTTACTTGCTTTGCATTATTTTCAATTTGCCCTCCTAAGTCAATTTTCATCTCTCTGTATGTCACCAAACAGGCAAAAAATTTATATATATATATATATATATATATATATATATATATATATATATATATATATATATATATATATATATATATATATATATATATATATATATATATATATATATATATATATATATATACCAGATTCGATAATGCCCGACAGGACTCGATACACGGCGTTTAAAAGTGGTCAAATCAAAGGAAGTTGGGAACACAGATAAAGGGAATGTGTTGAAGGCTTTACCAGTAGAGTACATGTAAAATTAAGCATAGCGGTTAAGTCTGGTGTCAGAGAGTTGGACAAAGAAAGTATGAGACTGTATAGAAAGTCGTGTCAAACGAGCCCTTCTCAATGGAGAAGGTATGCGACGTAAGAGTTCAGAAGAGCAGTGTTCGTTGTAATAGCGATAGTATAGTAAAAGTTACGCAACAATTCGACTGGCAGAAAGAGATTGGAGAGATTTAGTAAGAGCAAAGGAGTTTAGAAAACGAAAAGCTCTAGACTCCACCTTTTCGTGAAGAGCTGTAAATGTGGAAACACTCCAGACGTGTGAGGCGTACTCTATACAGGGGCGAACAACACCACTATAAAGAGCAAACAACTGGGTTAGCGTAAAAATTTGACGAAGGTGCCTGAGAACACCCAACCTCATAGAACCTTGTTTAGAAAGAGAAGTAATGGAATATTTCCAAGAAGGATCACGAGAAAAAAAAACACCGAGAATATTGAGGATTGATGAAGGTTTAAGTCGAGTGTTTTCGAAAATGTCATAGTTGTGTCGAGTTAAAAGTTGAAGAAATTGAGTTTTGAGGTATTGAAAATGACCATGTTTTCACTGCACTGATTTGAAACGCTAGAAAGATCTGAGGTTAGTTGTTCCAATGCCACCCATCTTGCGTCATTTAACTGCTGTTGGGAGGGCCGTCTTTTAAATTGAAAGGAGTAATGAAGGATAGATTCATCAGCATAGGAGTGAATAGGTGATGAAGTAATTGAAAGAAGGACATTGATGAAAATTAGAAAAAGTTTTTGAGATACGGCATCTCCCTGAAGAAGACGACAATTTATAGATTTAAAGTTAGAATAGTGGCCGTCTACAACGGTTGCCATAGAGCACCCGGAAAGGAAATCAGAGAGAAGGATAGTTTCCGAAAGAGGGAAAGTTTTAAAAATCAAAGGTTTTGGATGCACTCTATCGAAGGCTTTTGATATGTTTAGCGCCACAGAGGAGGACCGGAGGACAAAGAGTCAGAAAGGAAGGAAAAAAAATCACCAGTAGAGTGTTCTTTACGAAAGCCATACTGGCGATCAGAGATACGATTAGAAAGAAGAATTGAGGTGTTTCCAAATCTTCTTGCTAAAGATAGAAAGAAAGGAAGTTAAAGAAGTAGGACGATAGATAGAGTGTTGAGAGGGGTTTCTCTTCTTTGGCAAAGACTGAATGCTCGCACATTTTCAGCAAGAAGGGAAGATCGATGTAGAGATAGACAGAGACGAAACAGTTTTCCAAAGGAATGTTGCAAACCCAGAAGCACAAGTTTCGAGAACTGCAGGAGAAATCCTATTCATATATATATATATATATATATATATATATATATATATATATATATATATATATATATATATATATATATATATATATATATATATATATATATATATATATATATATATATATATATATATATATATATATATATATATATATATATATATATATATATATATATATATATATATATATATATATATATATATATATATATATATATATATCCAATTGAAAAATTTATTTGACTGAAAAATTAATTAAAAATTCCAAATCACTTATTTTAATCCTGGTATTTTTCGCCACTCTTAACCCATTGAACTCTTTTAGGCTTTTATAACTCAAAGTTAAAAATTTTCATTTTCATAAATGGAAACTTTAAAAAAAAATGTAAAAGAAAAAAAAAAAAAAAAAACTTTTTTTTTTTTTTTTAGTTTTTTTATTTATTTGAAATTTATCTCAATGACCTTCGAATTCCAAGTTTTATATATATATATATATATATATATATATATATATATATATATATATATATATATATATATATATATATATATATATATATATATATATATATATATATATATATATATATATATATATATATATATATATATATATATATATATATATATATATATATATATATATATATATATATATATATATATATATATATATATATATATATATATATATATATATATATATATATATATATATATATATATATATATATATATATATATATATATATATATATATATATATATATATATATATATATATATATATATATATATATATATATATATATATATATATATATATATATATATATATATATATATATATATATATATATATATATATATATATATATATATATATATATATATATATATATATATATATATATATATATATATATATATATATATATATATATATATATATATATATATATATATATATATATATATATATATATATATATATATATATATATATATATATATATATATATATATATATATATATATATATATATATATATATATATATATATATATATATATATATATATATATATATATATATATATATATATATATATATATATATATATATATATATATATATATATATATATATATATATATATATATATATATATATATATATATATATATATATATATATATATATATATATATATATATATATATATCTTTTAATCTCATTTTTTTAAAAATGCTAACCAATAACCTAGAATTCAATATCGATTAATAATTATGAAACTAATTTAGTAAATGAAATATGTAAATAAATTAAACTAATAAATGAATAAATAAACAAGTAATAAATAAATAAATTTATAAATAAATTGAAAAATAATTACTTTTTAATAATTCTACGGGAAATGATTCCCACATTTAACTACAAAAATACTAATGAAATAAATAAATTATATTAGTTCACGACAAAAATTGTCCTAACGAATCGTTGGGACAAGTGGCAAAAATGTTACAGTAATATTTTCAACAGAGAAAAGAAATGTTAAGCAATAGAAACTCGCTTCACCGATTTATTTTCTAATAAGAAAATAACTGAAAAAATTTTGTTGTGACATTTTAGCAACTTGTCCCAACTATTCGTTGGGACAATTTTTGCAGTGCTAGGACTAAATCGAAGATCAGTTACTATTGTCAAATGCGAATCTTTGATTTGAAAAAACATTTGACATTTGAAAGGAATCGAACACTTTTTAAAAATAAAATAAATATATATATATATATATATATATAATATATATATATATATATATATATATATATATATATATATATATATATATATATATATATATATATATATATATATATATATATATATATATATATATATATATAATTTATAATTGAAGAAGCAGAAGAGTTTTTTTTTCAAATTTATTTACAAACAAGAGAGGAAATGTTCAAATAAAAATAATTAAAAATATTTACAAAAATAATTAAAAGTATTTGCAAGAAAAGGTCCAAGACTAGTTTGCAAGAAAAAATCCAAGACTAGTTTGTAAGAAAAGATCCAAGACTAGTTTGCAAGAAACACCGAAGACTAACTTACCAGAAAATGTGCAAGACAAGTTTGCAAGAAAAGATTCAAGACAAGTTTACCAGAAAAGACCCAAGACTAGTTTACAAGAAAAAAGATTCAAGACAAGTTTACCAGAAAAGATCCAAGACTAGTTTGCAAGAAAAGATTCAAGACAAGTTTACCAGAAAAGATCCAAGACTAGTTTGCAAGAAAAGATTCAAGACAAGTTTACCAGAAAAGACCCAAGACTAGTTTACAAGAAAAAAGATTCAAGACAAGTTTACCAGAAAAGATCCAAGACTAGTTTGCAAGAAAAGATTCAAGACAAGTTTACCAGAAAAGACCCAAGACTAGTTTGCAAGAAAAAAGATTCAAGACAAGTTTACCAGAAAAGATCCAAGACTAGTTTGCAAGAAAAGATTCAAGACAAGTTTACCAGAAAAAATCCAAGACTAGTTTACACGAAAAAAGATCGAAGATTAGTTTAATAGAAAAGATCCAAGATTATTTTATAAGAAAAACTTTTCTAAATAAAAATAAATTAAAAATAATAATAATTTCATTTTTTTTAATAATAATTTAAAAAGATTTTTTTTCAACAAAAATAAATCATTATAATTTATGTCTTCTTATGCAACGACCTTTTTTGCATTCTCAACATTCCTTTCTGAACATAATGTATGGTTTCACCCTTCCCAATCCTGTTCAAAATTGTTGGCGTAGATAAGAAGGTTCCATCGTTGTTCTCTGTATATTGTATATTGAAGCTATTTGCTAGTACCTTCAGATTCGTACATGGTCTCTTGGAATATTAACTTTTTTCGCAGCTCTTCAATAGACAGCTGTTTATCATCATTTTTTTCTGCACTTCAAAAACATTTCTCTGCCAGAAACCTTCATCGGATGGACTGCCACAAATCTCCAGCAATAATTTGAAAAAAATTTCAGTCTCTGTAGGAATCTCTTCCACTTGTTTAGTTTGCATACTCTGACATGAAACAGCCGCCATGTTTTCAGTTTGTATGGACCCATATTTGCACAATCTCTTATCAGCTAAATATTTTTCCTCTAAGCAAAAGATACAAGGTTCTTCAATTTCAATTTCGAAAGTGAATAAGCTAAATGAAAAGTCTTCATTTTTATTAAATAAAACAAAACTCAACGCACTCTTTGCTCTTTAGATGGTTCCATAGTTTGGGAGAATATTAAATGTTCAGAACTCCCTCCTCTCCCCATCTAGATTCTAAGCCCCAAAATTTAAAGCAATAAGGTTCATAGCCATTTCATTTCCCTGGTTTTTGAACTATGTATTTTTCCTTGCTGATTCTCAGACCGCATTGATCTTATTGTTCCTATTAAGTTTGATTTCCATGACACAAGGGTTTTTGTTAAGAATTCTCTCTTATTTCTTTCATTATAGTTTGGGCGTTTGAGTCCCTTCTTACCGAATTTATCACACTTCCTGACTCTATATGTTCGGCATTCAACTGGGAACTTTGATACTTATATTTCACTCAAATCAAACATAATCCCAGCAATCTTCTGCGAGTTTCAAAATAATGTCGAATTCTCCTGCAAAATTCACATGTTTAGGGCTGAAACTGTTTTCTACAATTGGAATTAAATGCACTGACACATTGATAAATTATGACTTAATTAAACGAGTTCACAAAATTTTTATATAAAGGAAAATTAAAGAAATTCCTAATTATTAATACAAATTGGTTTCATTTTGTAACATTTCACTCATATCACCCTTAATTCCCAATAGTTAATTTATCAAAAGTTCCTAAAATAATTTTAAAGCTCCCGATATTTTTTAGAACACCTTTATTATTCAATTTTTCCTGGAAATTTTTAAATTTTCATGTATTATATTTTCTTTATAATTTTTTAATATTTATGTAATGTGATTTATTCTAATATATATATATATATTTAAATAGTTATTAATATATAATTTATATATAATATTATAATATAGTTATATGTTATAATATATTTATATATAATTATATTATTTAGTATATGTAATATATATATATATTATATATATACTATAATATAATATATATATATATATATAATATATAATTATATATATATAATATATTATATAATATATATATATATATCTATATAATATTATAATATTATATATAATATATATATATTTATATATAATAATATAAATATATATTATATATGTAAAAATATATAATATAAAAATATATATATTATATATAATATATATAAGCGTATAGTATAATAATAAGGTCTTTTATAAGATCTTTTTTCAATCAAAAAAAATTAAAAAGTAAAAAAAGTTCCTAAAAAAAAAAAAGTTAAGTTATATAGTGAGGGTAATAAATTAAGGATTGAAAATAGGTATATATTAATCAGATTAATACTATAATATATATATATATATAATATATTATTAATATATAATATATTATATATATATATATATTATTATAATATATTAATTATATACATAGATAATAGATAATATAGATATATTAAAAGAGAAAGAGAGAATGCAACAGAAAGAGTGAAAAAAAAAAACAAACGAAAGTGGGAGAGTGTCAGCGACAAAAGAATTGAGTAAATATAAAAGTGAAGATAAGAAAATAGAGAGAAAGAGCGAGAATATATATATATAGATTTAAGAGAGAAGAGATTAGAATAGAGATAGAAAGATTAAACCGAGTGAGAAACATATGAGATTTATATGTGAAAAGATTCTGAGAAAAGTTGTAGGAGATGGAGTGTAAATCCACTCTTAAATTAATGTATATTTATATCTGGTATATAAACAAAGAATGAAAAGAAATGAGACAGGAAAACTTTTAATATAATAACTAAATAATAATAAAAGTGGGTAAAAAATGGGAGGAGCGAAAAAGGTGTAAATTAAATTAGATAAAAATAATTTTAAAGTAATAAAAAAACATAACGAAAAAATTAATAATATGAAAAACCATATGAAAGATAAAAAAACATGAGAATAAGATAATATATTAAAGTTTTAGTAATCATTTTACTATATTCTCTCTCTCTTTCTCTCTCTGCTCTCTGTATTGATATACTCTACCATCCTCTTCATATAGGTAATCTCTATACATGTATATATATTATGCCGCCTCTCCACCGGTCTATAATTATTTCTCTTAATTTGTCTCTTTTTCTTGTACTCTTTTTATATATCCATATAATTATTTCTCTCTTTCT
>SEYY01004343.1:45000-50000 GCA_009176605.1 Armadillidium nasatum
ACGCTCCCTTTATCTGTTTTCCCAACTTTCTTTGACTCGCAAACTTTTAAACGCCGTGTATCTGGACATGTTAGCCTCCTTCGACCAAGATAGAATTTTTCCAACTCCGGTGGAATTTGGTAGGCCTCCAGCCTTTGCTCACCGGAGGAGATATATATATATATATTTATATATAAGATAACACATTCGACAACTTTACTCAATTGTACTCCTTTCAACATCATCTTCATCATCATCATCATCATCGTCATCATTCATATTATTATCATCATTATTATTATTATTATTATTATTATTATTATTATTAGTAGTAGTAGTAGTAGTAGTAGTAGTAGTAATAGTAACAATAGTAGTGGTAATGTGATTGGTTGTAGTAGCATTATTATAATTAACTAAAGGAAATAGCACAAATATTTACAAAAGTAAGAAAGCAAAAATATTTTTTTTATTTACAAAATAGAATTGCAATAAAATAATGGATATATATATATATATATATATATATATATATATATATATATATATATATATATATATATATATATATATATATATATATATATATATATATAATATATATATATATATATATCATTCATTCTTGCTTTTAACGAGTAATTTATCGCGATTTTTTTTTTTTTTTTTTTTTTTTTTTTTTTTTTTTTTTTTTCCAAAAACTTAAATTTTATTTCTCATCAAAGGTTAAAAATTGCTTAAAGGAAAGGGTTAAAATTGTTGGTTTTTAATTAAAGTTTTCTTTTTTTAATAATATCTTTTTTTTCGTGTGTGATTACGTTTATATATATATATATATATATATATATATATATATATATATATATATATATATATATATATATATATATATATATATATATATATATATATATATATATATATATATATATATATATATATATATATATATATATATATATATATATATATATATATATATATATATATATATATATATATATATATATATATATATATATATATATATATATATATATATATATATATATATATATATATATATATATATATATATATATATATATATATATATATATATATATATATATATATATATATATATATATATATATATATATATATATATATTGTCTGTCGTGAGTGGAGGTGCTTAAATCAGATGGGAAAAGAAAAGATAGAAGAATCAGATGGAAGAGAAGAGAAGATAGAAGAAGAGAAGAGAAGAGAAAAGAGAAAAAAAAAAAAAAAAAAAAAAAAAAAGAAAAAAAAAAAAAAAAAAAAAAGAAAAAAAAAAAAAAAAAAAAAAAAAGAAAAAAAAAAAAAAAAAAAAAAAAAAAAAAAAAAAAAAAAAAAAAAAAAAAAAGATTTATTTTAAAATATAAATTTTTTTAAAAATATTTCAAAAAATAAATTAAATAAATCGTAATTAAATTATATTCAAAATTTTATGGAGGAGCAACAAAACTTTCAGTTAAAAGACTTTCGGCTTAAGTGAAAATTCAACAATAGCATTAACAATATAAAATTTAAAAACACGAGTTTGGATTGGGCGACAAGGCTGGATCATGAAGAATAGTTCTTCGCATGGTTCTAGGGGTTTTGATTCCTTTTAGCCATTTTTTTTTTGTCTTCCCATGTACGACTGCAGGAATTTTCTTGCAGTCGACTCCACCCTGCATCATGCGGGAAATGGTGTAATAAATAAAAAATAAAAAATAAAAATAACAAAAAAATAAATAATATATAATATATATATATATATATATATATATATATATATATATATATATATATATATATATATATATATATATATATATATATATATATATATATATATATATATATATATATATATATATATATATATATATATATATATATATATATATATATATATATATATATATATATATATATATATATATATATATATATATATATATATATATATATATATATTATATATATATATATATATATATATATATATATATATATATATATATATATATATATATATATATATATATATATATATATATATATATATATATATATATATATATATATATATATATATATATATATATATATATATATATATATATATATATATATATATATATATATATATAGAGAGAGAGAGATAATACAACGTTTCTCTGCTAAGACCATTATTAAAAAAGTTTGAAATATTAATTATATCATTAAACTTTTTTTAAACATTTTAATTTATTATTTATTAATATTTAATTAAATAATATTATATATATATATATATATATATATATATATATATATTATATATATATATATATATATAATATATATATATATATATATATATATAATATTATGCAAATAGTGCTTCAATATACTTCTTTTCCCAAAAACTTTAGCCTCAATTGAATATTTGGATTAAAAATTCCTGAAGAAACCTATTTTCCCTCCTTTATGAGCAAAGTCTCCCATAGAAACTCAACAAGGTGGACTTAAGTCTCCTGTAATCGGATTGCGGTGCAACTTTTTCGAGGGTAAAGTTGGTTAGATTTTTTTTTTTTTTGGCGGGAAAATTCATTTTGCGCGCCAATTAAATCGAATTACAAATATGGCATATTTGAATCCTTTATGAATTTAAATTCTTATGGTATTAATTTAAGTGTATTTGCGATGGAAGAAATCTTCCCCAAGGAGTCAGAAGCTTCTCAAACTTTTATTATCTTGGTAAACGATTGTAAGTAAAATATCACTTATAAGTTTAAACATTTAAATGTTTCTTTTGAACTTCTATTTAAAGTAAAAAAAATGAAGATTGCCCCCATTCTCATACTCTTGCCTTTACACATTATATATATATATATATATATATATATATATATATATATATATATATATATATATATATATATATATATATATATATATATATATATATATATATATATATATATATATATATATATATATATATATATATATATATATATATATATATATATATATATATATATATATATATATATATATATATATATATATATATATATATATATATATATATATATATATATATATATATATATATATATATATATATATATATATATATATATATATATATATATATATATATATATATATATATATATATATATATATATATATATATATATATATATATATATATATATATATATATATATATATATATATATATATATATATATATATTATATATATATATATATATATATATATATATATATATATATAATATATATATATATATATATATATATATATATATATATATATGTAAAGTGTGATTAGCTAATTACAATACCTTAATGTTTCTTGCAGAAAATTCCCATAATTTGATGAACACTCCTAAAACCGCCTCGAAAAAACCATCCGAGTTCCAATAACGAGTTAATTAAGGAATAAATTAATTATTTTTGGGTTTTCAGAAGAACGACAATTACTGTCGGATGAGTCGCGCTCTTTTATAATTAGCATTTTTTTTAACATTTTTGGACATTTGCTTAATTATTATTATTATTATTTTTATTATTATTAATTTGAATGTTTTAATTTACAATTACATAACATTTAATAAATTCTTTTTTTATTTATTTATTTTTATAAAATGTAAATATTAAAAAAGTAAAGGTTTATTTTTACTGTTATTAGTTTCTGCCTAATATCACTGAAATAAAAGGCGACGAGCGGAGAGATAAAACGTCACTCACCTACCGTAGTCAAAATTGCACTGAGTTTCACGATCATTAAAAGGGCTCGAGGATGCTGTTTCTCATACAATTTTGAATGCAATATTTTCTAAATTTTTCCTTCGGGTTGCAGTGGAATTAAACAAACAGATTTATTATTTCTGTCAAATCTATTGAAAGAATTATTTTTACAGTTTTTGCTTATTTCATAAATAACAATCCTAAGCTCTTTGATTTCCTGTCAATAAAAAATAAATATCACTATATACATATATATATATATATATATATATATATATATATATATATATATATATATATATATATATATATATATATATATATATATATATATATATATATATATATATATATATAATATGTAATAAACCATAAAATGGGGTGAAATTTTACAATTTCAGGTCTGCTAGTATGGATTCGAACTCTGGCCTCTAAGCTGGTAAGACAAAGTGTTACCTCTGTACCACGATATCACGACAGACCAAAAGGAAATCTCATTGAGAAAGCTCATGAACACCCGCAATGATGACTAACTCAAAAGCGCTCGGATACAGGTCAACATGTCGGTTACTATTCTCTTCAATCACAGACAAATATACATAAATAATGTAACCACATAAACAGTGGAATCTTGCAATTTCAAGTCTGATATTCGAGATTCGAACCCTGACCTCTAATCTGTTCAGAGGCAACACTCTGTCTTACCAGCTTAGGGTTCAAAGTTCGAATCCCCAATAGCTGAGTTGAAATTGTATATATATATATATATATATATATATATATATATATATATATATATATATATATATATATATATATATATATATATATATATATATATTATATATATATATATATATATATATATATATATATATATTATAATGATTTGTTTCTTAGGTAATAAACAGTATACCACTAAGTAGGTCGAACTCAGCTTCATTTTTCATCCCCCCTGCTCTTTCTCCCCCTCCTCTCCCAGCTTAAATCACTCCCTACTCAGACGCTTCGGCTTTGCATTCACTTCACGTATTATTCTTAGAATTTCTATTATTTTAGAAACATAATAATATTTATTTCCGTATTTATGATTTTATTCATTATTATTCATTATTAGTAAATATTTTCCAAAAATTATAACTTGAAATCCATGAATATTAAAAAAAAAAAAACAAAAAAAAAAAAAAAAAAAAAAAAAAATATATATTATATATAAATATATAATATATATATATATATATATATATA
>SEYY01004343.1:60000-62237 GCA_009176605.1 Armadillidium nasatum
ATATATATATAGATATATATATATAATATATTAATATAATATATATAATATAATTATAATAATATATATATATATATATATAAGAGAGAGAGAGAGAGAGAGAGAGAGAGAGAGAGAGAGAGAGAGACAGACAGACAGACAGACAGACAGACAGACAGAGAGAGACAGAGAGAGAGAGTCAATTTAGCAGCCATCATGACATAAGGTGTTCAAGTTAATTTTTGTTATTAATCCACAAAATGTTTACATGTCCACGGAAAAGTTAGTAAATGGTCTAAGTCTCAAAAAAAAGTTTCGAGCCCAGAAATCCCAAGATTTTGGGACAAATGGAAAACCGTCTGGAAAATAAACCGATTTAATATTAAATCTAGAGGGAGCTTAAATATCTTTAGAAAAAATTGCAATATTAAAAGTATAAATAAATTATCGGGGGGCCAGGACGGAGAGTGTGAAATTGCTCAAAAATCGTATAAAACTGAATTAAAAGGAAAGGTATGAGTGAAGAGTTGAACAAAGTAGATGGAACGCCAAAGGTGGTCCTGTCGGAAGAAACAAGAGGAAGGAAATAGAAAGAAACAAAGATAAAGTTACCAAAGTTCACAAAACGCCAGAAAGGAATTAAGGAAGAAGCAGCTGAAAGATTATTGTATTTTCTTCAGAGAAATACTATAAATTTAGCACAACTCTGATAAAATAAAGAAAGCAAAGTTAAAGAAAATGAAATGTACACCTCCCAACCAAAGAAACTTTACTCAATTATGAGCTTCGTTCATTCCGAGGGACTCGACACACAGAAGAAAAATTAATACAAATCTTTATTCGAAGTAATTAACCTCCAAATCCGTTTAGAATTCTTCCTTGTCGTTTAAGAGCGTAGACAACATCCATAGCTGTAACGGTCTTTCTCTTTGCGTGTTCAGTGTAAGTAACAGTCCAAGTCCCTCCAGTTAGATGCACCGAAGTATTCAAACTATTATTTTTTTGTAATAGCTAAAATTTATTGAATGAAAAATGAAATTAAAGTTTATTTTTAATAAAATAATTTAAGTATACTCTGACATACACATGTGTAGATATACGCATGAATTGATCGTATGTTCGCATTTGACTAGAATTGGTCTACTTGGAAAACCTTATCAAAATGCATGAAATACATTAATTCTTAAGGTATTTTGTAAGCGATAAGAAGCTTACTATTTCTTAGGGTTAAAAAAAAATTTCTAGAAATAAAAATTCTTGTTGGTTTTGTATTAATAGTTGGGAAAATTTTTAAAAATATAGTTTTATTTTTAAAAATGAAAAATTTTATTAAATTATGTATGTAATTTCAGCTATGTCTGCTCAGTAGAGTATCACAAACATAAAATTAATATATAATATAATATATATATATATATATATATATATATATTATATATATATATATATATATTATATATATATATATATATATATATATATATATAATATGTTATGTGTGTGTGTGTGTGTGTGTGTGCATGTGTGTATTCGTATGTATATGTGTTTGTAATTGATTGTTCGCTAACGTACATTTCTATTTGTGAGAATTTGATCCTGTAAGAATATAAGGTGCGAATTTTGGTGTCTTTCAATAAATTATTCGTTTCTGAAGCTGAATTCCTGCCGCTTATGATTGTCTCTTGAACCAAAAAAATAAAAAAAAAAAAAAAAAAAAAAAAAAAAAAAAGGAAAATTATAATAAAATGAAGAAATTTTTTGTTGATCGTTCCAGCCTTGTGTGTGTGTGTGTGCGTGTGTGTGAAAAGAGAGAGAGAGGAGAGAGAGAGAGAGAGAGAGAGAGAAAAGAGAGAAGAAAAAGAGAAAAAAAGAAGAGAGAGAGAGAGAGAGAGAGAGAGAGAGAGAGATAGAAGAAAGAAAAAAACTTTAAATAAAATAAAAAATTTTAATGCTTAAAGAATTTTATTTTTACAAAGATTAAGATGAAGAGAATTTGTAATAAAAATATGTAAAAATTACATAAGAAAATTACAGACAAAAGAAGAGAAAAAGAAAAATAAAAATAAATTATATATAATATTATATATATATTAATATATATATATATATATATATATATATATATATATATATATATAAGAGAGAGAGAGAGAAAAAAAAAGAGACAGACAGACAGACAGACAGACAGACAGACAGACAGACATAAATCGATGTAAAAGAGAAAAAAAGCTCGAATTAGGAGAGAGTGAGAGAGAGAG
>SEYY01004344.1:0-10000 GCA_009176605.1 Armadillidium nasatum
AGAGTCCTTCTCAATGGAGGAGGTATGTGACATGAGAGTTCAGAACAGCAATGTCCGTTGTAATAGCAATAGTATAGAGAGAGTGACGTAACAATTCGACGGGAAGAAAGAGATTGGAGAGAGTTAGTAAGAGCGGGACAGTTTATAAGACGAAAAGCACTAGACTCCACTTTTCAAGAAGAGCTGTATGTGGAACCACCCCAGATGTGAGAGGCGTACTCCATACAGGGGCGAACAACACCCCTATACAGAGCAAGCAACTTTGGTGGCGTAAAAAAACCACGAAGGAGCCTTAGAACACCCAACCTCTTAGATACTTGTTTAGAGAGAGAAATAATGTGATCTTTCCAAGAAAGATCACGAGAAAAAGAAACACCGAGAATATTGAGAACAGATGAAGGTTTGAGGTGTGTGTTTTTGAAGAAGATATCATAGTTGTGTGGAAGATTGTGTCGAGTAGAAAGATGGAGGAATTGAGTTTTTGAGGCATTGAAAACGACCATGTTTTCTCTGCCCCAATCTGAAATACGAGAAAGATCAGAGGTCAGTTGCTCCAAGGCCATCCTTCTTGAAACTATCATCCTTCATCCTTCTTGAAACTATATATATATATATATATATATATATATATATATATATATATATATATATATATATATATATATATATATATATATATATATATATATATATATATATATATATATATATATATTAATATATATATTTCTTACTTTTTCACCATCCCTTCCGGTAGACCTTGCAGTCTGTCAGATGTCCCCTCTTAAGAATGTCCTCCAAGCATCCCTGTTGACGTCGTATGTTCTCTCACTTTCAACTTTTTCGATCGTAGCTTCCCTCGCACTGATTGCCTCTCTTACATCGTTCATCCATCTTCTCCTTGGTCTCCTGACCAGCCTTCGTCCTTAAAAGGCCTCCACTCCAATATTCTTCTCGGTTCCCCTCCCTCCTCCATCCTTTTGATATGTCCGTACCATAACAGTTGATTTTGTTGTACCTGCTCATTTATCGATTCGATCCCAAACTCTTGTCTTATCACATGACTTCTCTTTCTGTCACTCAGAGTCACCCTCAAGACTCTCATGTCTGCAGCCTCCAGTCTTCTCTTCTGAATTTTTGCCAATGCCCAACATTCAGAGCCATAAATCAATAGAGGTCCCAACAGGTTGCCAGATTTTCGAAATCTGGCACCCCTCGAAAGTGCCCCCTATACTACTCTCATGTCTGCAGCCTCCAGTCTTCTCTTCTGTATTTTTGCCAATGCCCAATATTCAGAGCCATAAATCAATAGAGGTCCCAACATTGTTCTATATAACTTCTGTAGGTATTATTCTCTTTCAATATTGGGTATAAGGCACCCACATTTTTTGCAATCTTCCTCACTCTCTTATTCAACTCCTCCATTTCACCTCCGCCTTCCACCGCAATACCCAGGTACTTGAATTTATCCAATTCTCGCAGTTCCATCTCCTCTATCGTAATACTCATTTCTTCCCTCTCTCTAGCCACCTTCATTACCTCAGTCTTCTCTATGCATATCTTCATACCTGTTCCTCTCATTTGGTTGTTCCATCTGTTTATCATATCTTGGAGGTCCACCACCACCTCCGCAATTAAAGTCGCGTCATCTGTATATAGAAGAGTATGTTCACCTTTCTACATAATCTTTTCAAGTTGTAATCCATATATTACGAACAGTAGCGGTGACAGTACACTGCCCTGCATTATTCCTGCGTTCACATCAAACCACCTTTCCTCTCTCTTGTCTGATATATATATATATATATATATATATATATATATATATATATATATATATATATATATATATATATATATATATATATATATATATATATATATATATATATATATATATATGAATACCTTTTAACTTTGTGTCCTTTCAAGCCTAAATAATACATACGCAAAGCCTCAGGTACTTTTTAGCAGATTTCATGCAAACACTTTTTTAAAAAAATAAAATAAAATAAAATAAATATTTCATTTCTATTGACCCCATTAAATTCCTGATCAGGATTCTGTCTACAAACCGTCTCATGTCTTACTCTGAAATTCCGAAGCAGCAGATGTTTCCGATATACAAAAAGAATAAAATAAAAAAAATACATCCCGGACAGTCCTTTAATTTGTGATGCAATCTGCATCGCTTCAATCTCTCAAACACGTGCAAGGAACAAAATTAATTTTACTCAAATTTGTATAATTGTAACAGTAACAAGTTTGCAACTACACTTAATACTACTATGTAAAAAATGACGAAATATGCTGGAGGAAAAACTGCGGTTTTTAATATATATATATTTCTTTAATTTATGACTTAGACTCGGGTTAAAATAAGAAAATATATGACCATATATATATATATATTCCTGAAGAAGAATTTTTGTATAGCAATTAACGTGCGCATTGCTTACCCAATAATGATGGTCTGTAGGTCAGATTTCGGTATTATTTATATATATATATATATATATATATATATATATATATATATATATATATATATATATATATATATATATATATATATATATATATATATATATATATATATATATAATCATAACTTATCAATGACCTCTCTACTATTTCTCCTCCTATCCACTCCTATGCCGATGACTCCACCCTTCATTACTCCTTTCAATTTGAAAGACGCCCCCTCCCAACAGCAGTTAATTGGTGCTAGAAGCATGACCTTTGAGCAACTGACCCTTGATATTTCTCGATTTCAAATTGGGACAGAGAAAAAATGGTCGTTTTCAATGTCTCAAAAACTCAATTCCTCCATCTTTCTACCCGACTCAACTTTCCACACAACTATAACTTCTTCGAAAACACTTGACTCAAACCTTCATATGTTCTCAATGTTCACGGTGTGTCTATTTCTAGTGAACTTTCTTGGAAGATCACATTAGTTCTCTTTCTAAACAAACTTCTAAGAGGTTCGGTGTTCTGAGGCTCCTTTGTGATTTTTTTACGCCACCCCAATTGCTTACTCTTTATAGGGATGTTGTTCGCCCCTGTATGGAGTACGTCTCACACATCTGGGGTGATTCCACACATACAGCTCTTCTCGAAAAGGTGAAGTCTAGGACTTTTTTGTCTTATAAACTCTTTTGCTCTTACTCTCACCAACCTCTTTCTGCCCGTTGAATATTGGCGTCACTCTCTCTATACTATCGCTATAACAACGAACAATGTTCTTCTGAACTCTCATGTCGCATACCTCCTCCATTGAGAAGGGCTCGTTCGAAACGTCTTTCTACACAGTCTCATCTTTTCTATGTTCAACTCTCTGACCACAGACTTAGCCTCAATCTTACATTACTCTACTGGTAAAGTCTGGAATACACTCCCTTTATCTATTTTCCCAACTTCCTTTGACTCGCACACTTTTAAACGCCATGTATCGGGTCACGTAGGCCATTAGCGACCAAATATCTGACATTTCCCCAACTCTGGCGGAAATTGGTAGGCCTCTGCTCTGGCCTTTGCCCAACAGAAGAGACAATATATATATATATATATATATATATATATATATATATATATATATATATATATATATATATATATATATATATATATATATATATATATATATATATATATATATATATATATATATATATATATATATACTTTGTTGACAAATGAAAGTGTTAGCGCGAACTCATGAGGACCTTCGCTTTCTCTTGCAAAATAAAAGCAAAATTTCTTCTCAAATTTTGTAAATGGTTCAACTTGTCTCTCGCGTAACAGAAAGGTGTATGTCAATAGTTTCTTTTCTAATCCTGTTGATATTACGGATTTTAAATAAATCAAAACAAACAAATTTGCATACACACACACACACACACACACACACACACACATATATATATATATATATATATATATATATATATATATATATATATATATATATATATATATATATATATATATATATATATATATATATATATATATATATATATATATATATATATATATATATATATATATATATATATATATATATATATATATATATATATATATATATATATATATATATATATATATATATATATATATATATATATATATATATATATATTAGTATCCGATTATATAGGTATCGAATCGGCAGTATCGGCCATTTTTTGGGTATCGGTATCGGTATTGGTTAATTTGGCTGATACTTGGCCGATACTCCGATACTTTGAATTCGACTACTAAGTGATGTCTTTATCTTAAAGGAGTATATTATGTCATGTTTGAATAATAGCGTATTTTATATTTTGTCTTTTCTGCTGATTAATTGAGGTCTCTTCTTTCATTATTTTTATTCTTTATATTGTAGCTAGTTAAAGAATCTTCTTGTAAATTGTAATCATGTTAAAACATAAAAGCGAGTAGCTAAACTTTGTTAATACTTACTGGAAAATGGAAATGGAATATTTTTTGAATAAACACAAACATAAAAAAGTTATTAGTATTATATTTGCATTTATTATTCCTAAAAGATAATATTTTAATTTATAAAATATACTTGGGCACAACCAAATATGAAATACATGACTAAGTATTGGTTGTACAGGGAATGCAATCCTCAGTTGCCTAGCAGTACACAATTTTTCTATCTTATTACTGTGTATTTCTTATAATAATTAAAGTATCGGTATCGGCACCTAAAAAAATAGAGTATCGGTATCGGCCTCTTTACTGGTATCGGTATCTCTCTCTCTCTCTCTCTCTCTCTCTCTCTCTCTCTCTCTCTCTCTCTCTCTCTATATATATATATATATATATATATATATATATATATATATATATATATATATATATATATATATATATATATATATATATATATATATATATATACTATATAATATAAATACATATAAACCGTGGAATATATAATTGTAAATAGAGCTAAACAAATTAGAGGATATATATTACCTCATAGGGGTAAACCACCGCATGTTGCGATGAATACAAAAGACTCGGTGCTCTACCGCTATATCCACGAACCCAAAAGTTCGCTTCAAAGAACAGTTCCAAGCAACCGATCTTCCCGTCAAGGTATCACCAGGTTTCACCCTGTTCCTCCTCGCTCCTTATTAGTTATATTTTAATTGCCACTTTTTATAAACCGTATAATTGTAAATAGAGCTAAACAAATTAGAGGATAAAGAAATACTTACCTCATCAGGGGTCGAACCACTATGTTGCGACTAAAAGACTCGGTGCTTACCGCTGAATCCACGAACCCAAAAAGTTCGCTTCAAAGAAGTAAGCAACCGATCTTCCGTCATAAATCACCAGGTTTTCACCCTGTTCCTCCCACTCCTTATAGGTATTATTTTAATACTTTTTTTAAACCGTGGAATCATTTTGTACAATTGTAAATAGAGCTAAACAAATTAGAGGATAAAGAAATACTTACCTCATCAGGGGTCGAACCACCAACTGAGATCGACAAAGACTCGGTGCTCTACCGCTGAGCTATCCACGAACCCAAAAAAGTTCGCTTCAAAGAACAATTCCAAGCAACCGATCTTCCCGTCAAGGTAAATCACCAGGTTTTCACCCTGTTCCTCCTCGCTCCTTATTAGTTATTATTTTAATTGCCACTTTATCCTCTAATTTGTTTAGCTCTATTTACAATTATACAAAATGATTCCACGGTTTATAAAAGTGGCAATTAAAATGGAGCGAGGAGGAACAGGGTGAAAACCTGATTGTACCTTGACGGGACGGTTGCTTGAAACTGTTCTTTGAAGCGAATTTTTTGGGTTCCAGCGGTAAGCACCGAGTCTTTTGTCGATCTCAGTCGCAATGCGGTGGTTCGACCCCTGATGAAGTTTTCTTTATCCTCTAATTTGTTTAACTATTTACATTAATAAATGATTCCCGGTTTATAAAAAGTGGCAATTAAAATAAAACTAATAAGGTTTTGATTACCTTGACGGGAAGATTTGCTTGAAACTGTTCTTTGAAGAGAACTTTTTTGGGTTCTCTCTTTGTCGATCTCAGTCGCAACATGCCCTGATGAGGTAAGTATTTCTTTAAATTTGTTTATTTATATATATATATCTATATATATATATATATATATATATATATATATATATATATATATATATATATATATATATATATATATATTATATATATATATATATATATATATATATATAATATATATATATATATATATATATATATATATATATATATATATATATATATATATTATATTATATATATATACTGTAGTCTTTCCGGTACCGAAATATGCTAAGTCAATTTTCGAAAACCATCCTTCTTATAAAAATAATCTTCAATCAAGTAAAAAAAAATTTCTGGAACGAACATAATTTCCGGGACTTCCTCCTCCTCTCTGTTCCAAAAAGACAGAAACATGCAATAGAATAGAAACATTTTTTTCATCAGAAAGATTCAACTGGTATGATTCTCTATTGAGAGTCTGTTTCGCCTAAACAAATTTGTGGTTCTAGGGCGTAAGATTGTGTTACGTACACTGCCACGCAACAAACAAAATGTATTAGACACACTACCTCACAACAATACAAGATGAATTAGACACACTACTTCACAACAATACAAAATGTATTAGACACTACCTCACAACAATACAAAATCTATTAGACACTATCTCATTATAATACAAAATGTATTAGACACACTACTACTCTACACGTAAGATTGTAAAAGTTTGAGCACAATAACACCATTTTTAAACAAAGATTTATTTATTTAAACAGGGAGACCATAGGGCATAGACAGTTTACGTAATATATATATATATATATATATATATATATATATATATATATATATATATATATATATATATATATATATATATATATATATATATATATATATATATTATATATATAATATATATATATATATATATATATATATATAATATTGGACTCTTACCAGTTATGAAGAGTAAAAAAAAATCATACGTATATGAATAATTATATTTAAAACATTGGACAAAATTATAGAGCCAAGCTCTATCATTTTAATAACCTCAAGACATTGACAATGAAAAAAAATTAAATAATGTAAAAGCAAACAACATATAAAACATTCGCTTCAAGTTTGTGCACAGTGCATATAACACAAGCCAATCAGATTAGACTATAAATTTAGGTTATATATATATATATATATATATATATATATATATATATATATATATATATATATATATATATATATATATATATATATATATATATATATATATATATATATATATATATATATACGTATAAGATTGAGAGAGAGAGAGAGAGAGAGAGAGAGAGAAGAGAGAGAGAAGAGATAGAGAGAGAGAGAGAGAGAGAGAGAGAGAGAGAGAAAGAGAGAGAGTGAGTTTGTGTGTATTTGTCATTTGTGATAGTGTACGAGCGCGTGTGCAAGTGAATGCTTGCCTCTGTGTGGTATTAGAGCGGAACGTTTTCTGCATTTAAAAAAAAAAAAAAAAAAAAAAAAAAAAAAAAAAAAAAAAAAAAAAAAAAGGCGCAGAGGGCGAATTGACACAGGAGTCAAAATATTAAAAGACGTTGAGGGCGCGCAATTAATGGTCCTGAAAATGGTTGACGTGAAGACATCCACGATGATTTATGGCGACACTCTCTCGCAATCGCATATTTTAGACAAGTTCCACTCAAAGAAAAGAAAATGAAGAAGAAAAAGAAGAAGAGGATGAAGAATGAGAAGAAATCGTCCATTTCTTTATCTTCATTCTCAGTAATAAAGGAAAGAGTTTTTCTTTATTATTATTATTATTATTATTAATTATTATTATTATTATTATTATTATTATTATTATTATTTTGTTATTGATGACAAAGTTAATGTCATTAATATCAGAGCTACTTATTTACTATAGGAAGCATACTACACATACCAGTAATAGCAATAAAAATATAATAAACAACGATAATAATAATAATAATATAATAATATATAATAATAATAATAATATTAGTAATATAATAATAGAAAATTGAAGAAACAAGAAACAGTAATAATAATAAGAATAATAGAACAAAACAATAGAATAATATAATAATAGTAATAGAAACGACATATTATAGAAACAAAAAACAACAATAATAATACTACTAATAATACTAATAATAATTAATAATAATAATATTAATAATAATAATAATATTTGGTTTGCTGGAAGGAAATCTAAGGAAATGACTCCCCACACCCCTTCCCATTATTTATTAACCCAAATATATTCATTTATTTTATTTATTTATTTATTTATTTAAATTTATTTATTTACTAAGCTATTCAGTAACTCTATTAAATATTTATATATATACTCTTTTACTCTTTAAAAATATCACTAGTTCAAGTTCAATATCATTATATAAACTCTGTAAAAAAAAAAAAAAAAAAAAAAAAAATAAAAAAATATATATTATATATATATATATATATATATATATATATAATATATATATATATATATATATATATATAATATATATATATTTTTTTTTTATATAAAATATACTAATATATTTTTTAATTAATAAATTTTGCGACCGAGCGCATCGTACCTGCCATTTTTTTTAACACTTTCATGTAAAAAGTATTCTATACTTACATGTGTTCAACAAAAGCAATAAATTTGATAATGTCTATAAGAATCACATTGTGCGTGTGAGTGTATGTGTGCGTAATCTATGTATATATATATATATATATATATATATATTATATATTATATATATATACTATGACTAAAATTACTATATAGGCTACATATAAGGTATACTTAAATAATAGATATATCCATAGATCGTTGCTGTTGTGAGTATGTTTATTATGCTCGAGAAGTTATTATGCTGCGTTTTGTAGTCATATGTATTGCGGGTACCATTTATCATACTGATTATTCTAGAGTTCATTAAATATTAGCAAATACAGATAGAATTAGGTTTAAGAAGCAAACAACTTTATTTTTTGGTTTTATTCAACATTGTTTTCTGATATTATCTAACTCAGCAATCAGCATGGAAGTAAGATATCATAGCATACAGAAAAACAAAAACTAAATTAAGAGTAAGTAGAAATATTGATATTAATTTAATTAATATAATTAATCATATAAGTATAATAATAATAATTATTAGTTAATATATGATAATGATGTTAATAATAATATTATCATTATAATAATAAAAAACTAAGATATATATTTAAGCTTTAAAAAAAAAAAAAAAAAAAAAAAAAAAAAAATTTATAATAAATAATATAAATAATAATAAGTAATATAATAATAATAATATAATATTAATAAAAGTAAATAATATAATATAAAAAAAATAAATATATAAATAATTCAATAATGATAATATATAATATATAAAATATATAAAAGTTAATAATAATTTATAATTTATAATAATAATAATTATTATAATGACTTGAAATACTATCAAAATTACACATCATAAACCTCTCACTGGAAATGATAGGCACTACTAATTTTGATGGATATACCTTTCATTAAGGACAAGTCTGGAACAAGGTTGCGCATTATATCTTGATATTATTATTATTATACATAATTATTATATATTAATATATACATATACATAAATTAACGACACACTCACTATACTTCACTAACCTGGCTCACTAATCAATATAATATTAGGTTGATTATCACTTATTAGTAACACAGGTATATTGCATTAAATTTATTTAGCTTAATATATCAGTTTAGAAGCCAAATGTAAGTATATATATATAGTACTTTATTTACATGAAAAGTGTTAAAAATAAGATCGAGATCTAGCGAGGCTCAGTGGATTGCGCATATCATATTAATATATGTTTGAGTGGATTGTTCTTGGTATACCCTTACTGGGTAAGCTACAATATTTGAGCATTT